>JADBJO010014836.1:40000-63269 GCA_016801955.1 Conus betulinus
AATTCATGGGGGTTGTCGTTGGACGGACGGGTGGCGCCCTCCGGGGGAGGTTGTTGGGGGGGTGGGGGTGGGGGGGGGAGGGGGGTGGGGGGGGGGGGTGGGGGGGGGGGGGGGGGGGGGGGGGGGGGGGGGGGGGGGGGGGGGGGGGGGGGGGGGGGGGGGGGGGGGGGGGGGGGGGGGGGGGAGGTGAGCTCACTCATGCTGGTTTCGCGACTAAGCAATTATTGTCGTCAGTAGGCGGCTTAGTAGGTGGTGTCCTGCTTATGTTTGATCAGAACAGGCACCACTGAACACCACTGAAGCGACTCGGCAGCAGTTGCAGTGTCTCCTCCGATGGGTTGCCTCTTAGCGACTTGACATTGACTGCTCCCTGTGGATTGCCGGTGGCCCGCCGTGACTGCGATGGGCGGGCTGTAACTGTGGCTGTGGACGGGGATCGGAATGAGCGCAGAAGATGGGACAGAAAACAACAACAACAACAACAACAACAACCAAAACCCTGTCAGTTTTTACTCATTTTTCAGCACGCTGTGAATTCTGAGAAAGCCGAGTCCGAGGTCATCAATGGCGAAGGCATCCTGTGAGGAGAGGGGCGATGGCGTGAAGGCGAAGGAGGAGGAGTTTGAGCTGTTTCTAACACTAAAGAGTCGCCCCTTCAGTCAGCACTTCATGTCCGACTTCAGTCTGCAGGGCATCGTCTCACAACTGTGCCGAGCAGTACATGATGCACCAGAAGGCAGGTAGGTCGTCGTCCTCATCACTGTCCTCCTCCCCCCCCCCCTCCTCCTTCTCTTCTCTTCCTTCTTCTCCTCCTTCTTCTCCTCCTCCTCTTCTTCTTCTCCTTCTTCTCTTCTTCCTTCTCCTACTCGTCATCACCATTTTCTACCTGCAATGGCCTTTCCTACAACTCTGCCGGATAGCAACCGTCAGCAGGTTTTGTCATCGTCTTCATCATCATCGTCCATCGTCATCGTCATCGTCGTCATCGTCTTCCTCCGTTTATCATCATCATCATCATCATCATCATCATCATCATCATGATTATGATGATCATCATTATCACATCATCATCGTCGTCGTCGCCTTCATCATCATCATCATCATCATCATCATCATCATCATCATCATCATTGGTCGTCGTCGTCGTCATCATCTTCATCATCATCGTCGTCGCGTCGTCGTCGTCTCCTCGTTCCTCGTTGTCTCTTCTCGTTCTCCTTGTCCCTTCTCCTTCTCTTCGTCGTCGTCGTCATCATCATCATCATATTTTAATCATCATCATCATCATCATCATCATCATCATCATCATCATCATCATCATCATCATCATAATCATCATCATCATGGCAACTTCGTGAAAAGGATTAGCTGAACAAGACAACAGCAGACCATAAATGTACACAAGTACTCCATTCTTGTTTGCTGATGGTGATGATGTTGGTGATGTTGTTGATGACAGTGATGACTGTGAGGATGACGGATGTTGCAGTGCTGTTCAAAGACGACGCCATGGCCCAGCAGGCCCTCAAATTCTGTCCAGTGCTAATCCCGTTGAGCAGCCAAAGATTGGGGCGCAGGGGGTTCAAAACTTTGACCAGGAGTGAGTGGGGCCCAGCGGTCCCTTGAGTGGTGAAGGCTGGCAACCTGGCCAAGGTCAGCATTCAATCGCTGCTGGGCTCGGTGGGCAGCAGTCCGGACATCTGTGTGGGATTGATGGTTCAACACTGTGATGGTGTCTTCTGTCTCTGTCTGTCTGCCTGTCTGCCTGTCTGCTCCCTCTCTCTGTTTTCTCTCTGTCTGTCTGTCTGTCTCTGTCTCTCCTCTTCTCTCTTCCCTCTGTCTCTCTCTCTGTCTTCTGTCTCTCTGCTCTCTGTCTTGTCAGTGCATTTTGAATACTGGTTGATCGGTATTCAGGCGTGTTTGTGCTTGGAATACAAGCGTTGTACAAATTTATGTTTGCATTTAGATGGTCTTGTTTTCGTTATTTTCCTGTTGCTTTTGCAGCCCCTCCCCCGCCTCCATGCCATCAAAACTGCATAGCTAATGACATTAAAAATGCTCAGTTTCTATTCTCTCTGTTTCTTCTGTCTGTCTCTCTCCCCTTACACACACACACACACACACACCACACACACACACACACACACACACACACACACACACACACACACACACGCTCGCAGCATGCATGCAGGTACATACGCACACATGCACACACAAACATGCACACAGACACATACATATGCACACACACACTTGCTGGCATGCGCCCCCCCCCCCTCCCCCCCTCCACACACACACACACACTATCACGCAAACCGCTGAATGCATGCATGCACGCATACATAGACGCATGTTCACGCACGCGCGCGCGCACACACACACACACACACACACACACACACACACACACACACCCACACACACACACACACACAACTCTCTCCTCTCTCTCTCTCTCTCTCTCCCTCTCTCTCTCCCATCTCTCCTCTCCCTCGTCTCTCTCTCTCTCTCTCTCTCTCTCTCTCTCTGCTCCTACCGCAGCAACAGCAACAACAACACAACAGAAATCCGTGAAGACCGAAAAAAGTTGGTTGGTTCTTCTATATAATGTCCTCTCATTTGCGATGATGATGCATGATTTTAGAAAAAAGGTTATACAATAGAACATCTGTTTTGAAGAGAAGATTGTGCATGTTTGTTCGTTTTGATCGGACTGGACAGTTTGATTTTAACCAGGTGACAACCTTGATATGGCCCTTTGCAGTGGTGGAGTTATAAGCAATGTTGTCCACATGACTATGATTATTATGATACTTATATAGCGCCTATCCTCGGCTACAGACCAAGCTCTAAGCGCTTTACAACGCACACTCGTTTACACAACAGGCTGCCTACGTGGGTAGTGCCGACTGATGAGCTGCCAGCTGGTGCTTCATTCAGTTGTGTCCCGTGTCATCCAGTCAATATCGTTCAAGATCGTTCAGTTCACTTTGCTTACTGTCTTCTTCATTTCGTTCCAGTTTTTCACGCAGGGTGCATGCTATGTGTCATCCATACCAACGGCCAAACTGGCCTTCTCTTCCGGAAGTTGGTGATGGGATTTGACGTGTGTGCAAGATGTTATGCGTGCGTTCACAAACGGATCCTCGGTTATAGTCCCATTCGAAGGACTGTATGGGAAATGGAGTCAGAAGCAATGTTAACTCCGAGGGAAAAATCCCCCTGTACCGAAATGGCCGGGTGGAGATTCGAACCCGCAACCTCAGGATTACCAAGATTGCGAGTCCAGCTCTATACCACTGAGCTATACACGCTAGCTGGAACTGGCTGCGTGGTGGACCGCACGAGCCATACGCGCGGCTGTGGGAAAGATGAGTAGACTACATCCTCAAGGGAGTGTGCAGTGCTGTTAGCTTAGGATCAGCTGTAAGCGTAAGGCCCACTGTCGTCAGCCTTTTTGAACAGGACCGTGTTCAAAATCATCCTTTGTAATGACCATTTTCTGCAGGAAACGTTCAGCCGTCCGCTTGTCATCACGTCAAATCTGTGTGGGTTTGATCTGTCGAATTCCTCGCGACAGATTTAATTGACATGATAAATGTAACACAGTCTGGTTCTTTTTTCTTAAGGAGAATTTTTATTGACTTACTAGGTCTGCCATGGGCATACTGGACACGTTCGTTGATAATTAGATGGAATTTTGAAAATCAAAATTAAATAATGGGGGAGCTGTTATCCATCCTTGGGGTATTCCAATATCCGTTAGTTCAGAACGAACACAGAGAAAACCATAGGTCTGTTTTTCATTTTCCTTCATTCAGTACTGGTTTGAGTTATCGTATATATTATGATCATTCAGGCCAATGTTTTTAAAGGTTAAACAATTATCATCTGTGTCAAATGCGATAAGAAAGAAAAAAAAAGAAGAAAAATGTCATCTTGGCCTCTTCCTCTCTCTCCTCACCTCCGGCTTCATGTTTCCGGCTTCAATGTTTCCCACATAGCTTCCCCTCCCCAGCCCTCTCCCCCTTCCCCCCCCCCCCCCCCCAAGTAGCCTGTCATGGCTTACCCAGCCCCCAGTGTTTGTGATCGATCAGGTTTTCTTCAACAGTCATGTCTGCCTCCCCCCCCCCCACCTCTGTCTGTACTGACCCTAATCCCAGCCAAATCACACGGATCAGAACGTCCCTCTGTCCGTGTTCCCTTCTCTTCTCACAATAAACATCAGCAAGTGCCCCCCCCTCCCCCCCTACCCTGTGGCTGCTTCAAACCATTCTCAAGGGACTGTTGATTGATAAATAAAAATAGATAAATAATAAATAAATAGGTACTAAGAGAGTAATAGGTCACTAATTCAAACGCCCGCAACACGAACGCCCCCAACGGCGCATATCATTCAAACCAGCCAGCGAGTTTCGGGGTTTGGGTTTGTGTTGGTTTTTAAATGTGTGTGAATCTCTGTCTTTGTGTGTTTTTTTCTGTGTGTGATACATACTTGTGCCTGTCTCCTGCCTGTCCTGTCTGTCTGTGTGTCTGTCCTGTCTTCTGTCTCTGTATCCGTGTCTTGTTTGTTTCTCTGTTTCTGTCTGTCTGTTCTCTCTTCTGTCTCTGCCTGTTTGTTTTTTTCGTCTGTCTGTGTATTTGTGTCTTTTTTTGTGTGTCTGTCTGCCTTTTCTTTCTGTCTGTTCGTCTGTTTATCTTTGTCTATCTGTCTGTGTGTCTGTGTGTCTGTCCTGTCTCTCTCTCTCTCTCCCTCTCTCTCTCCGTCCTCCTCGCACACACACACACACACACACACACACACACCACACACACACCCACACACACACACACACACACCCACCACCCCCCCCCTGAATTGTGTTGTGTTCCCCTTTGTGTGTCCCATTCCTTCTCCCCAGAACCCAGGACTGTTGCGGACCCTCCTGGCCACACACGAACCGCGCACCCTGACGGTGGAACCGCTCCCAGAGACTGCATTTGGGGCATAGGTCTGGGAGCAGCAACCCCAAGGCACGGGAACCCGCTCCCAATGGAGGGGACGTAACCTCCTGGGACAGATCCTCACGGAAGTGCGGGAAGAAACTGAGGGCGCGAGAAGAGGAGGGAGAAGAGGAGGAGAGACCACGAAGTAGGCAACAGAATAGAAGAAGAAGACTAAGAAGAAGGCAAAGTAGGAGAAGAAGACTAACGAAGTAGGCAAAAGAAAGAGACGAAGAGACTAAGAAGAAGGTAAAATAGAAGAAGAATAAGAAGACAAAAAGAAGAAGAAGAAGAAGAAAAGAGAAGAAGAAAAAAGAAGAAGACTAAGAAGAAGGCAAAATAGAGGAAGAAGAAGGAGAAGACGAAGGAGTGCAGAAGAAGAAAGAAAGAGAAAGTTGACGAGGGAGGGGAGGGGAGGGGGGGGGGGGGGGGGGTTTTTTCGGGGCGTCACAAAACGGACCAAAAAGGAGACAGTACATAGATTGAAAATCAGAGCGAGTTAGTGTTCGACCCCTCCCCACCCCGTCCCCCACACCCCACACACCCCCCTCAGTACAGAGTTTTATCCCTCCTCCCCGACCGACTTTCATACGTCTATATCTGTTGACCTCCCCCCACCCCGCTCCTCCCCAAACCGCATCATCGCATCGCGCCATCGCCCCCCCCCCCCCCCCCCCCCCCCCCCCCCCCCGCCATCGCCTGATCCCCCCCTCATCGGCCCCCCGCCCCCCCCCCCCCCCCCCCCCGAGAACCCCCCCCCACCTAAGCCGTTTAGGTATGATCTGTCATTACTTTTCGTATGACCTCTGTTGTGTGTGTGTTTGTGTGTGTGGTGGTGTGTGTGTGTGTGTATGTGTGTATGCGTTGCGTGTCGTGCGTGCGTGGTGCGTGTATACGTTTATGTAATGGAGCTAAAATGTCAGTAGAGGATGTGTACGCTCAATTGCGCAAGCTACTCGGGTGGAGGTTGGAAATGTGCGTTCTAATGATTTCCAATGTTTTGATGAGGTCGGTTAGGCCCGGGGAATGTACCCCCCCCCCCCCCCCCCACCCCCCCCCCCCCACCCGCTCCCCCCCCNTGAAAAAACCGCCAACGATTTCTATCTGACGATGGTCCAGGGCAATGTTATTGATAAAACTGTAATCACCCACCGGCCGCTGTCGTGAAGAGGTTGGCGTCGGAGAATTCATGGGGGTTTTGTCGTTGGACGGGACGGGTGGCGCCCTCCGGGGGAGGTTGGGGAAGAAGAGGGTGGGGGGGGGGGGGGGGGGGGGGTGAGCTCACCATGCTGGTTTTCGCGACTAAGCAATTATTGTCCGTCAGTAGGCGGCTTAGTAGGTGGTGTCCTGCGTATGTGTTGGATCGAACAGGCACCACTGAACACCACTGAAGCGACTCGGCAGCAGTTGCAGTGTCTCCTCCGATGGGTTGCCTCTTAGCGACTTGACATTGACTTGCTCCCTGTGGATTGCCGGTGGCCGGCCGTGACTGCGATGGGCCGGGCTGTAACTGTGGCTGTGGACGGGGATCGGAATGAGCGCAGAAGATGGGACAGAAAACAACAACAACAACAACAACAACAACCAAAACCCTGTCAGTTTTACTCATTTTCAGCACGCTGTGAATTCTGAGAAAGCCGAGTCCGAGGTCAATCAATGGCGAAGGCATCCTGTGAGGAGAGGGCGATGGCGTGAAGGCGAAGGAGGAGTTTGAGCTGTTCTACACTAAAGAGTCGCCCTTCAGTCAGCACTTCATGTCCGACTTCAGTCTGCAGGGCATCGTCTACAACTGTGCCGAGCAGTACATGATGCACCAGAAGGCAGGTAGGGTTCGTCGTCCTCATCACTGTCCTCCTCCCCCCCCCCTCCTCCTTCTCTTCTTCTTCCTTCTTCTCCTCCTTCTTCTCTTCCTCCTTCTTCTCCTTCTTCTCTTCTTCTTCCTTCTCCTACTCGTCGTCATCACCATTTTCTACCTGCATGGCCTTTCCTACAACTCTGCCGGATAGCAACCGTCAAGCAGGTTTGTCATCGTCTTCATCATCATCATCGTCATCGGCATCGTCGTCATCGTCTTCTCCGTTATCATCATCATCATCATCATCATCATCATCATCATCATGATTATGATGATCATCATTATCATCATCGTCGTCGTCGCCTTCATCATCATCATCATCATCATCATCATCATCATCATCATCATCATTGTCGTCGTCGTCGTCATCTTCATCATCATCGTCGTCGTCGTCGTCGTCTCCCCTCGTTGTCCTTCTCGTTCTCCTTGTCCTTCTCCTTCTCTTCGTCGTCGTCGTCATCATCATCATCATATTTTATCATCATCATCATCATCATCATCATCATCATCATCATCATCATCATCATCATCATCATCAATCATCATCATCAATGGCAACTTCGTGAAAAGGATTAGCTGAACAAGACAACAGCAGACCAGAAATGTACACAAGTACTCCATTCTTGTTGCTGATGGTGATGATGTTGGTGATGTTGTTGATGACAGTGATGAGGGTGAGGATGACGGATGTTGCAGTGCTGTTCAAAGACGACGCCATGGCCCAGCAATTCTGTCCAGTGCTAATCCCGTGGAGCAGAAGAGATTGGGGCGCAGGGTTCAAAACTTTGACCAGGAGGTGTGGGCCCAGCGGTCCCTTGAGGTGGTGAAGGCTGGCAACCTGGCCAAGGTAGGTCAGATCGGCTGCTGGGCTCGGTGGGCAGCAGCCGGACATCTGTGGGATTGATGGTTCAACACTGTGATGGTGTCTTCTGTCTCTGTCTGTCTGCCTGTCTGCCTGTCTGGCTCCTCTCTCTCTGTTTTCTCTCTGTCTGTCTGTCTCTGTCTCTCTCTTTCTCTCCCTCTGTCTCTCTCTCTGTCTCTCTCTTGTCTCTCTCTGTCTTGTCAGTGCATTTTGAATACTGGGTTGATCGGTATTCAGCGTGTTGTGCTTGGATACAAGCGTTGTACAAATTTATGTTTGCATTTAGATGGTCTTGTTTTCGTTATTTTCCTGTTGCTTTGCAGCCCCTCCCCCGCCTCCATGCCATCAAAACTGCATAGCTAATGACATTAAAAATGCTCAGGTTCTATTCTCTCTGTTTCTGTCTGTCTGTCTCTTACACACACACACACACCACACACACACACACACACACACACACACACACACACACACACACACACACACACACGCTCGCAGCATGCATGCAGGTACATACGCACACATGCACACACAAACATGCACACAGACACATACATATGCACACACACACTTGCTGGCATGCGCGCCCCCTCCCCCCCTCCACACACACACACCACACATATGCACGCAACCGCTGAATGCATGCATGCACGCATACATAGACGCATGTGCACGCACGCGCGCGCACACACACAACACACACACACACACACACACACACACACACACACACACACACACACTCTCTCCTCTCTCTCTCTCTCTCTCCTCTTCCGTCTCTCTCTCTCTCTCTCTCCTCTCTCTCTCTCTCTCTGCTCCTACCGCAGCAACAGCAACAACAACAACAACAGAAATCCGTGAAGAACCCGAAAAAAGTTGGTTGGTTCTTTTCTATATAATGTCTCTCATTTGCGATGATGATGCATGATTTTAGAAAAAATTTTATAAATAGAACATCTGTTTTGAAGAGAAGAGTGTGCATGTTTGTTTCGTTTTGATCGGACTGGACAGTTGATTTTAAACCAGGTGGACAACCTTGATATGGCCCTTTGCAGTTGGTGGAGTTATAAAGCAATGTTGTCCACATGACTATGATTATTATGAATACTTATATAGCGCCTATCCTCGGCTACAGACCAAGCTCTAAGCGCTTTACAACGCACACTCGTTTACACACAACAGGCTGCCTACGTGGTAGTTGCCGACTGATGAGCTGCCAGCTGGTGCTTCATTCAGTTGTGTCCCGTGTCATCCAGTCAATATCGTTCAAGATCGTTCATTTTCACTTTGCTTACTGTCTTCATTCGTTTCCAGTTTTTTCACGCAGGGTGCATGCTATGTGTCATCCATACCAACGGCCAAACTGGCCTTCTCTTCCGGAAGTTGGTGATGGGATTTGACGTGTGTGCAAGATGTTATGCGTGCGTTCACAAACGGATCCTCGGTTTATAGTCCCATTCGAAGGACTGTATGGGGAAATGGAGTCAGAAGCAATGTTAACTCCGAGGAAAAATCCCCCTGTACCGAAATGGCCGGGTGGAGATTCGAACCCGCAACCTCAGGATTACCAAGATTGCGAGTCCATCTCTCTATACCACTGAGCTATACACGCTAGCTGGAACTGGCTGCGTGGTGGACCGCACGAGCCATACGCGCGGCTGTGGGAAAGAATGAGTAGACTACATCCTCAAGGGAGTGTGCAGTGCTGTTAGCTTAGGATCAGCTGTAAGCGTAAGGCCCACTGTCGTCAGCCTTTGTTGAACAGGACCGTGGTTCAAAATCATCCTTGTAATGACCATTTTCTGCAGGAAACGTTCAGCCGCTTGTCATCACGTCAAATCTGTGTGGTTTGATCTGTCGAATTCCTCGCGACAGATTTAATTGACATGATAATGTAACACAGTCAGCTGGTTCTTTTCTTAAGGAGAATTTTTATTGACTTACTAGGTATGCCCATGGGCATACTGGACAACTTCGTTGATAATTAGATGGAATTTGAAAATCAAAATTAAATAATGGGGAGCTGTTATCCATCCTTGGGGTATTCCAATATCCGTTAGTCAGAACGAACACAGAGAGAAACCATAGGTCTGTTTTCATTTTCCTTCATTCAGTACTGGTTTGAGTTATCGTATATATTATGATCATTCAGGCCAATGTTTTAAAGGTTAAACAATTATCATCTGTGTCAAATGCGATAAGAAAGAAAAAAAAAAGAAGAAAAATGTCATCTTGGCCTCTTCTCTCTCCTCACCTCCGGCTTCATGTTTCCACATATCTTCCCCTCCCCAGCCCTCTCCCCCCCCCCCCCCCAAGTAGCCTGTCATGGCTTACCCAGCCCCAGTGTTTGTGATCGATCAGGTTTTCTTCAACAGTCATGTCTGCCCCTCCCCCCACCCACCTCTGTCTGTACTGACCCTAATCCAGCCAATCACACGGATCAGAACGTCCCTCTCTGTCCGTGTTCCCTTCTCTTCTCAACATAAAATCAGCAAGTGCCCCCTCCACCCCCTACCCTGTGGCTGCTTCAAACCATTCTCAAGGGACTTTGATTGATAAATAATAGATAAATAAATAAATAAATAGGTAACTAAGAGAGTAATAGGTAACTAATTCAAACGCCCGCAACACGACGCCCCCAACGGCGCATATCATTCAAACCAGCCAGCGAGTTCGGGTTTGGGTTTGTTGGTTATTAAATGTGTGTGAATCTCTGTCTTTTTGTGTGTTTTTTTCTGTGTGTGATACATAATTGTGCCTGTCTCTCTGCCTGTCTGTCTGTCCCTGTGTGTCTGTCCTGTCTTCTGTCTCTGTATCCGTGTCTTTGTTTCTCTGTTTCTGTCTGTCTCTTTCTGTCTCTGCCTGTTTTTGTTTTTTCGTCTGTTCTGTGTATTTGTGTCTTTTTTGTGTGTCTGTCTGCCTGTCTTTCTGTCTGTTCGTCTGTTTATCTTTGTCTATCTGTCTGTGTGTCTGTGTGTCTGTCTGTCTCTCTCTCTCTCCTCTCTCTCTCTCTCTCTCACACACACACACACACACACACACACACACACACACACACACACACACCCACACACACCCCCCCCCTGAATTGTGTTGTGTTCCCTTTTGTGTGTCCCAGTTCTCCCCAGAACCCAGACCTGTTGCGGACCCTCCTGGCCACACACCCGCGCACCCTGGTGGAAGCCGCTCCCAGAGACTGCATTTGGGGCATAGGTCTGGGAGCAGGCAACCCCAAGGCACGGGGACCGCTCCCAATGGAGGGGACGTAACCTCCTGGGACAGATCCTCACGGAAGTGCGGGAAGAACTGAGGCGAGAGGAAGAGGAGGGAGAAGAGGAGGAGAGAGACCACGAAGTAGGCAAAGAAGAGAAGAAGAAGACTAAGAAAAGGCAAAGTAGGAGAAGAAAGACTACGAAGTAGGCAAAAGAAGAGAAGAAGAAGACTAAGAAGAAGGTAAAATAGAAGAAGAAGAAGAAGAAAAGAAGAAGAAGAAGAATAAGAAGAAGAAGAAGAAGAAAAGAAGAAGACTAAGAAGAAGGCAAAATAGAAGAAGAAGAAGGAGAAGACGAAGGAGGCAGAAGAAGAGAAGAAAGAGAAAGTTGACGAGGGGAGGGGAGGGAGGGGGGGGGGGGGGGGGGGAGGGGCGTCACAAAACGGACCAAAAGGGAGACAGTACAAGATGTGAAATCAGAGCGAGTTAGTGTTCCCTCCCCCTCCCCACCCCGTCCCCACACCCCCACCCCCTCAGTACAGAGTTTATCCCTCCTCCCCGACCGACTTTCATACGTCTATATCTGTGACCCCCCCCCCCCCTCCCTCCCAAACCTCATCGCCCCCCCCCCCCCCCCCCCCCGACCCCCCACCTAGCCGTTTAGGTATGAGCTGTCATGACGTTCGTATGACCTCTGTGTGTGTGTGTGTGTGTGTGTGTGTGTGTGTGTGTGTGTGTGTGTGTGTGTGCGTGCGTGTGTGCGTGTATACGTTTATGTATGGATCTAAATGTCAGTAGAGATGTGTACGCTCATGCGAAGCTACGTGTGGAGGTTGGAAATGTGCGTTCTAATGATTTCCAATGTTTTTGATGAGGTCGGATAGGCCGGGAATGTACCCCCCCCCCCCCGCCCCCCCCCCCCCCCCCCCCCCCCCCAAACTATCTGCAGTGTACTTACACCATTTACACGCGTTTAATTCAGAAAAAAGATATCAATGGCATGATTTCCCTAAGTTTAATATTATAGATTAAAAAAAATTTTTCCTCCTTTTTTCTGTCCCATCTTCTATACTATTTCGGTGGCATTACACCCAAGCCACTCATTCAACCCTCCCCCCCCCCCCCCCCCCCCCCTCCACCCCTCCCCGTCCCCTCCCCCGCCCACAGCCACAGCCCCTGGCACCGGCATTCCACAGGAGCAATCAATGTCAAGCCTTCAAGAGGCAACCCACAGTAGGAGACACTGTCCTGCTGACGAGTCACTTCGATGTTCTGTGGCGCCTGTTCTTATTCCACATACGCAGGACACCACCTACTAAGCCCCATCCTAACGACAGTAATTGCTTAGTCGCGGGAAGCGGCAAGAATGAGCTCTCCCTTCGGAGGGCGCCACCATGTCCGTCCAACGACAGCCTCCATCAATTTGCCGATACTGGTGACTCCGAATCAAACCAAGGCCATAGAGGAGGAGAGGACATCGAAACTCAGATCAGCATGAGAGCAGGGAATAAACGAACACGGACTTTGAGACAACCCACCCCCCCTTTTTTTTAATTTTTAGAGACTGATCGATGAGAATGATTTCCATTCCGGTCTTAAACTGCATGATAAGGCTGTACTCTACGTTTACTTTCATATTGTATCCCAGTGTCAATCAGGCCCGAGAGATACAGACACCCGCAGTGTTGGCTCGGAAATTTGAGCAACACTGTCAGAGACGCATCCATTAAGTGGATGAAACTTGATTATGTGGTCCCAGTCTTCCCAGCTGAGCCCGTAGCAAATTCAGCTCTTGGTAGAAACCGGCCGGGGCAGAAAAATCCCACATGATTCTGATGGGAATCGAACCCACGACCTCCCAACCGGGAGTCCGCGATGTTAACCACTTCGCCACGGATGTGCTACGAGTGCTGAACACTTGGACGCAATGTTGCAGTACGGTGTCTTATGGAAACTAAAGATTAAAGTTTACACAACCAAGTTGTCTCGTTTCTCATGTACCTTCCTACATGTTCTTAACAATGGTGAAAATGTGGAAGTTGTTTCAGTACCTGGGCCTTTATTTTCATAACAGTAACCAGCTTTAAAAAAGACACAAAAAAAATATATTGTTATTCCGCCAGACAAAGGGACAAAGAAATTACAAGACACAAGACGACACGTTTCGGCCTCTTCTGTCCGCTTCAGGCAAGATAGACAACATTCAGGATGATGAAAACGAAGAACGAACAATTACCCATCTACTCAAATTGGGCGCGAAAAGAAAAAAGGATAATTGAATGAAAACGAGGCTGCTGGGAAGAAGATAATGCGAGTTAAAATAATAATGATGATAATGATTATCATGATAGTAATAATAACGATAGCGATAATAATAATAATGATGATGTTGATGATGATGATAATATTAATAATGATGATGATAATGGTAATGATAATAGGGGCCGCCTTATAATATAAATAATAATAATAATAATAATGATAATAAAAGTAACAATGTTGATGATGACGACGACGACGATGATGATGATGATGATGATGATGATGATGATGAAATACTGAAAATAATAAAAGAGAGGATTACTACACTTTTGGTAATAATATGACAATAGTAGTTGTAGACTTCATGGGCTTGGTTTGTGCTTATAAGAAAATGTCGGAACTCGTGCCCTGGTACCGGCAATCCATAGGGAACAGTCAATGTCAAGTTGTCAAGAGGCAACCCACCGGAGGAGACTCTGCACTGCTGCCGAGTCACTTCGGTGGTGTTCAGTGGTGCCTGTTCTGATCCAACATACACAGGACACCACCAACTAAGCCACCTACTTATGACAATAATTGCTTAGTCGCGCCTCCACGTCCACCCAGTGACAGCCGCCAGTGTTGCCACTGGATATTCAGACAGTATTATTTGACAGAATGATTGTGTCTGTACCATTTTATGGCTGTGAAGTAGAGTGTCCGATCATGGCGAACCTAGCTCGTCAAATCCACCTCCGTTTCTATCCAATAATGTTAAAATCAAATCAGACAACTCCCACGAATATTGTTAATGGTGACTGGGCCAGTTTCCACCCAAAAGTGTGTGTTGAAGGTGGAATGCTTTATTTTCTGGTTCGAACCAGTAACCTGGGGGTGGGGGGGGGGGGGGGGGGGGGGGGGGGGTGGAGTTAATACACTGCCCGGTACTATGTACGGATTCTTGTACGACGTAAGACATTAGGGACGTTACCAGTCCATTTATTTGGGTAAGATAGATGAAATGCCAAACGATTTAAGGCTTTCGGGGCACAAACATGTTTAAACAAACTAGAAGCCATAAAACGTACTCCCAGTTTGGTGGTAAAAATTTTGTATGTAAGAGGAAAGAACGAAAAAAATGTTGCTAAATCCAGCCGGGAATTGAACCCCTGCCCCCCGCGTGACAGGCGAACAGGGAGCTTACAAAGTTTGCTTATATATAAAACTATAAACCGTTATTACAATAAGGGAGACAATTTCCAGTTAATGGAAGAAAAGACTCGACAGCGCGGTGGCTATTTCCCTTACTGGACTTGATTTTTGTAAAAAAAAAATATCATTCATAGCCGTTAGTAACGGCTATTCTGGTAAAATAAAACATCGGGCATCATCCCTGACCCAAAATGAACGTACCTACAAATTTTGAGAAAGATCAGTCCAGAATTCTTGTCTGGAGCGAGTGGAACACATTTTGACCACGAAAAGACAGGGCAGACACACAGACAGCATTTCTTCTTTCGTTCTCATTGTAAAGTACTCCCTGTTGTATAAGAACTGGGTGTACAAAAAGAAAAAACTCAGTGGTTTAAGGCTTTCAGGGCACAAAAGTTTGAACTGGCTTTTAGAAAATTCGTTGAAAATGAAAATATTGGATTGGTTGAAATAGCCCTACCAGTATATCCGTCAATGGATGAGTGATGTCAACACAAATGAATCATTCTAAAATTATCGAATATTCAGGAATGCCTTCCATCCTGAAAACTATTTATTTGTACTACCACAACAGTCACTATTAACTGTTTTTGTTTTTTTTTTTTTGCATTTTTAGAATGTTGAATCATAGATTACTGAGTCAAAGAGGCCGATTTTGTAAGACGCCAAGAGAAGAACGATTCTGTTTGTTGCGTAATTTGTCAGAGGTAGGAGATGAATGTAACATTTTTAAACGTGATTACTTCACCAGCTAAAAAAAAAAAATCACCTGATCCCTTGCTGTTACAGAACAAAACTCTATTGAGATTGCTTAGCGAATAGCTTGATTCCAAGAGAAAAGAATTTCGTAAGAAAGTCCGTACGTGTTTTGCGTGGCATAGTGAAAAATCTGTAAGGATCTGCTGAATTAAGTATGTAGCCAGGAGCATTAACTGTTAGTGAGTGTGGATTACCTTCCACGTCCAGATCATATACAGTGTGTAAAACTGCGCAGTGCATGCTTTAAACTTCCGGCGAGTGTTGTCTTGTATCATACAAATGAACACAGCCTCCTTGTGGGTTTTCTTTCAATGATGTTTTTCTGTCCCATTTTCTGTCCCATTTTCTGTGCCACTCCAGTGGCATTGCACTCACGCCGACTCGATTCCCTATCCTATCCGCCCTCCCCCCCCCCCCCCCCCCCCCCCCCCCAACACACACACACACACTCATACATGACCTCATTCTGTTCCTGTCCATAGCCACAGCCCGGCCTGTCCCGCAGCAGCCCCGGCACCGCAATTCATAGGGAGCAGTCAATGTCAAGTCGTCAAGAGGCACACCCACCGGAGGAGACACTGCACTGCTGCCGAGTCACTTCATTGGTGCCTGTTTTCTGAACCAACATACACAGGACACCACCACCACTACTAAGCCACCTACTTACGACAACCGACCCGACCCCCCCCCCCCCCCCCCCCTGCCAACACACACACACACACACACACACACACACACACACACACACACACACACGGGAACACACCACACACAAGCAAACGCCCACACACATGCCTGCGCGCGCGTACACACACACACCCACACCACACACACACACACACACACACACGGATGCGCCCACGCACACACATGGGTCCATGCCCACACATCGTACACACACGTGTACATCCCCAAATAAAAAACAAACAAACAAAAACAAAAAAAATTATAAAAAAAAAACGGTAATGGTAGGCACTCAAGATTCTGACTCAGCGCGTGGGGCCGGGTCTAATGTCGTATTGTGTCAGACATCCGCGGAGTCGTAGCCACTGAGAACCCTCTTCTTCAATTGTCTCGTCTTGTTGTTCACTATTTCATTTATCCATCGCTTCAAATCATGCGCCGTGTGGGTCTCACAAACTTACGAATGTGGTGTACCCGTATATAAGACTATCCCTGAACGCCAGTGAGCCTCCTTGATGAAACTGGAAACTGAAACGTACTACAATAATTGCTTAGGTCGCGCCTCCCACGTGTCCGTCCAATGACAGACCCTGTGAGTTTTGCCTATAGCTGGTGACCTCCGACGGAATCAAATCAAAAGCCATACGACGCGGAGAGGACGTTTGAACTGAGGACCCCGTGAAAACAGGGCATGAAAGATCACATAGATTAAGGACTTGGTTCATTGTCTAGTCCTGAGACTATACACAACGCTGTACTCTCGGCTTACTTTTATAATATACTCCTCGTGTCAACCCGGCCTGAGAGATACACGACACCACGCAGTGTTTGGTCAGACATTTGAGCAAACGCTCTCAGAAAACGCTTCCATTGTAGTGGCTGAAACTCGACTGGGGTGGTCCCCATGTCCCTTCCCACCTGAGCCCCATAGCAAACTCAACTCTGGATATGACCGGTCGGTGAGAGGGAATAATCCCACTGGGTCTCTAGGAACTCGAACCCCCCAACCTTTTCCCACTCCGGATTCACTGCGATGCTAACCACTTCGCCACGGCGACTGGTTGGGGACCCAGTTTGTGTGAATACGTCAGCTACTGATTACGGCGGGAGAGGTTATGCAATGACACCAGTCTGCCCGCGGAAAGCGCTTATTTAGTCGTCGACTTTACAGTTTTTCGCGTCTCGCGAATGGTGCTTAACGTGCTCGTGCTGGTTGAATCACTGTTGTCTGAGGATATGTAGAGTAGGGGGAAAACTTGGAAATGCATCTATGATGTTGTGGGATGGTTGCCCCGCGGCACATGTATTTTTCTGGTCGGAGTTTGGAAATGAACGGTGGACAATGGTTTAGTGTTTGAGGTACACAAGGTTGTGGAGGAAAGGTAGTCGTGGTGTTTCACTTTCCCATGGTGTGTGCCCCGCGCGGGGTGTTGAGATGGAGCCCGTGCCGTTTATTATTAGTTTTGGACGAAGAGTGACAGCACGGCCTTGTGGAAGTTGTTGTTTCCGGGCTTTCCGTATGGCCCATCAAGAGTTTCGGCACTGTGACAGTAATTGTGCCAGGGTTGACCCAGCGCGTGCTGTCTCATTCATGCAGGGGTTTACTGAGGTAGCGCGGTATTGCTCTATATCAGAACATTCGTTGTTTTATGTATTGCCGACAGGCAGGTGGCTCCGGCGTGTTGGGATGAAATTATTCAGGGTGGCAGATCAACGTCAAACCCAAATGAAGTGTAGAGTGGATCGATAAAACGAAACATTGAAATGCTCAACAAGCAGCATGAAGTTGACGGATTGCCAAGGTTTGGGTGGTTGCACATCGTGTTTGCTCTTGATGCATGAAGGGCTGATGGGTACTCTATCTACTTTTGGAACCCTTTTTTTTTTTTTTTTTTTTTTTTTTTTTTTTTTTTTTTTTTTTTTTTTTTAAAACACGGTGCAGTTAGTTTAGATACCCACTCGCTTTTCTACTGACGATTGTGGTGGCTCCCGCGGGTGTGCAAGATGGAAGCAATGGCCCCACACCCAAACGAATTCCTTTTCATTCCCTGTTGTGACGTGGCTCGGTGGTCACAAAGTAGTGAAGTTCGGGCGCAGAGCTTAAAAAGCTCTTGTTCATGATCCACGGAGATCAGTAGGTGTAAAGTGGAAGGACCGAGCAACACGAAAGAACCTACCTCATTCAGGTTTGTGCGGAGTCGGTGAGATTGCAGATCACCCGAATTCAGAAGGTGAATCCCGAATCTGTTGGGTAAGATTACACACACACACACCATACCGGGGGGGGACAAACCACGACACACACAGACAGAGAGTCGTTGGTCCCTGCGAATGGGTGATTGTCAAGCGCAAGGTTGGGCAGGTTCAAGAGCGCGCACGCCTCTCTCTCTCTCTCTCTCTCTCTCTCATCGGGACGGCCTACTCTTCGTCTCCCTTCTCTTTGTCCCCCCTCTTTCTCTCTGTCTCTGTCTCTGTCGCGCTCACGGCAGTTAACACACACAGCACACCACACCCACACTCCCTCTCTCTCTCTCTCTCTCTCGCTGTCTCGCTTGCTCTTCGCACCGCTACTCTCAGTCATCTAGTACTTCAACACACCACCACCACACCACACACACCCACACACCACCACTACACACCACACAGTTCGTTAGATCCCTGCGAATGGTGTGATTGTCCAAGGGCAGGTGAGCATGTTCAAGAGGACCAGGTGAAAGAGGATCGGGGGGGGGGGGGGGGGGGGGGGGGGGGGGGGTGGGGGGGGGGGGGGGGGGGGGGGGGGGGGGGGGGGGTGGGGGGGGGTGGGGGTGTATAACATGGAATGTGATGGGTTATGAAAGGCGGAGAATGGGGGGGGTCATGGCGGGACACAAGGGCCCCCAAATCCACACCCAATTCGGCCGACCCCCCTCCACACACACCGACAAGCATTTTTCTTACACCAACTACTTTTTCCTTTGTGACCCTTGCTTGTTCCTTCTTCTCTTTACGCTCGGCCATACACGGGGGCTCGCTTCCGCCCCCCCCCCTCCCGTTTGGGACCTAGCTCTTTGTTTCGGCGTCCTGTTATCTGCCACACAGCGTGGGTAGGTGTTTTTTTTGCTTATACTTGTGTGTGTCGTTCCGCGCGTGCCCACTTTGTCTCCCGCCGGACGTTTTGCCGCTGTGTGGAGCATCTGCGCGTGTTCCCAACGCCCCTGACACGATCCATTCATTCGTGTGTGTCGGATGCTCGGTGCTACGTGGTGCTTGCCGCACTGATGGAAAGCGTGTTTTCATACGTCTGGGCTAGAACTGTCATCCCCGTTCCCACGTGGTGTCACTCGGTGGTCGCTCTGATCCTCTCCCCTCTTTCTAATCCTCTTTCCCTCCTTTAGATCACCTGTGCCGTGTCCCCCGCACCCTTTCCCACTTTCCACCCGTAGTTTGTATTCACTCACACACTTGGTGCACACGCAATCCCCACACCTGTTGTCAAGTGTTATCCGTTGTGTGACACTCTGTTTTTATTTGTACTTATCTTCTCAACTTGGTTCCTCGCGTTGGTTCCTGTGTACTTCTCTCTCCTCTCTTGTCTGTTGTCGTGTGTTGTCGTCGCCTCGTATCGGTTGTCGTGGGTATCATATCTATCTCATTTTTATCATCATCCTTCTCTTGTTTCTTTTTTGTGTCCAGTTGCCCCGCTGTCGCCTGGTCTATCGCGCCCTTCTACCCCCCCCATCACCGCCACACAACGCCACTCCCGCCCACCGCCGCCGGCGTGTGCCCCTAGTGTCTCCAGAAGACGACTATTGCCGCTCATCGCTAGTTTTACACTACTTCCCCATTCCTGATTTATCCTGTGCGGCGCGTTGTGTGTTGTTGCTGTGTGCGGCGCGCGCCGGCAGGTCTCCTCTGCGGAGGCCGTCTACCCCCTTCCCTCCCCCCCCCTCTCCCCCCCGCCCCCCGTTTTTATATGATGCTATTTCCCTGTTACCTCACTACCTCCGGGATATGCTGCTCCCTACCTGCCCCTCTCCCCCTTTTTTTTCCCCCGCCCGATGGCCCCCGTTACGTTTGTCTGTGCGGCGCCTGGCCTCCACCTTTGCTCCAACCACCCTGCCCGCTTTTTGTTGCCGGCGTGCGGCAGCTCAGAAGCCGCAGACCCCGCCCGTTCCCTTCTCTTCCTTGTCACCGTTATCCTCTGTTCTCCCAGCCTTGGGGTACCTCCCCCCCCCCCGCCTGCCCCCCCTCTTCAGCTATTGCGCCCGTTCCCGATCCGTACCGCGCTTTGGTGCTTTGCCGCCTTCCCTGGCGTCAGGACCCTTTTCCCGCGGCCGGCGTCGGCCCTGCTTCTTCCTCCGTAGAGACAGACGTGTGTATGTTGTTGTAGTGCGTTGGCATGCCCCGCGTCCTCCGGCGAAACCCGGTGGGTTCCGCCTGGTTCCCTGCTGCCCCGTTTTTGCACCGCTTCTGAATCGCTGGCAGACGTGGTTAGTTCTCCGTACAGTATGCCCGCCTCTTTCTTGATCTTGGCTCGCTTGGGTTGCCGCCCACTCCGTTCAGTGTAGTAGCCCTCCTTCTCCCTTTTTTCCTCCCTCCGTGTCCCCCCTGCCTTGCCACCCTGGAATCCAGCCCCAACCATCCCAGCGCAGTGCAACCTAAGACCAGACCAGTCAGCCGTCTGGTTACCTTAACCATGTGCTTGTCGTATCCGCGGTGGCACTGCGTCGAGTTTCGCTCAGCCCTCTTTAGATGGTATTATTTTTGGCCTTCCACCGTGTTTCCTATGAGCTGGCTGAACTAGACAGCTGTAGACTCCCTCGACACTGCGCCATTGTTACATGCTTGAGCCCCGGTGCGTTTATGACTTCTCCCATCCGCCCGCAACTCCGGGGTATGTCAGTCAGCGTAGTGCGCCTTATGCGCCTAGTTCTCGTTCTTACTGTCCGGTACACGGGGCGGCTCAACTCATCTTCCAATCGTCTCTGGGGAGTGGCAATGCGATTTGGAGATGATGGTTACTTGTTGTATCTTCATGTTCAGTCGTTGATACTGTGTGTGTCGACGTTCCCACATTTCCTACAGCTCACTTCGCGTCGAGTGCATTGTCTCCCCTCGATTTCCAAGGCCTGTGATTCCGTTCTAGCCCAATGACTTGGCCAGTACACCTCCCCCTGCAATAAGCCCGTCGTCCATGAATGGAGTCGAGACTTAGCCCGAATGCTGCCGATATTAGGTCCGTTTTCTGCTGATACGGCTCAGTGAGCCACCACTTCTCTTCAGACAACCTCCGTGCAAGAGTGTATTTTTGGGGATTCTAGGGCGGCTGGCCTCGTGTTCGCTGGCCCGTGCTGCTCGCCTGGCCTGTGATCGGTCTGTGGGATAGAACTAGCCCGTGATGACCTGGCGGTGATGGACTGTGATGACGGGTCAGTGGCTAGGCCTAGGTTGGAGACGTGGCTCGTAGTTTGATTAAGGTCCGGACGCCTATGTGAGTTAGGTCCAGTGATGATTTAGGCCGTGTGATCGGCCTCCAGTGCGGATTAGTCCTGTGCTGCCCATGCCCGTGATGCGGGCCCAGTGTGCAGACAGTGATGCTCGCGCCAGATGCTATAGGAAGGGACGTGCTGGAAGGAGTGCTGATCGGCCCAGTGCTGATGTGGACACGTGATGATAGGACAGCGGATGCTTGGTCATGTCCGTATGCACTACTGCGACCAGGTACTTAGTGTGCACAGGCTCAGTGCTGATCGGCCAGGGACCGTGAGGAGGCGGCAGTGTGGTAGGGACGGATGCAACGCTACCTGGCCCCGTGATTGTACTTCGGACAGTGATGATAGGGACTAGGCCATGTGTACTGACCAGTGACCAGTGTGTACTAGGACAGGATGATTTTTTTCTTTTTTTTACTTTCTTCTTTTCCTTTTCTTCATTTTTTCCCCCCACGTCTCCTTGTGTTCTTGTTTTTTTCCAACTTTCCCTGCGTTTCGTCTTCACGCAGCATCTCGTTTGTTATTGTGTAGTATCGTTATCGCTGTACAGGATATTGGTTTCCTCCCTGTTTCCCGCCCCTCCCCAACTTTTTGTCCTTCCTTGCCCTCTGCTAAGGCCCCTCACAACCGCGCGCCCCCGTCTGTGGTGGCCAACGCGCTGGCTTCCTGTGTGCTACACTGTTCTCTCGTCTGCTGATTCCCCTCCTATTGGGTCCAGCTGCTTTTGAACGTCTCTTCCCTTTTTGCTTTATGTTTATATGATATGTATTTTTCTGCTGTCTCTTATAGCATTATCGTCTTGTCTTGCCACACACTGAGGGTGTAGGTGGACAGTGTGCCGGACAGGCTGTGCTAGGGCCTGGGTGACGTAGGGACATGTGCTGCCCCAGATGCAGCGATGATAGGCTCAAGGATGAGGTGCAGTGCTTGCAGCCAAGTGTGTATAAGGCCAGGAACTTATAAGGTGTGTGATATTTTTGTGCCAGGATGATCTAGGACGTCTGCAGGACGTGAGAATAGAGGCCAGTGCTGATAGGACAGTGTGTGTGCTGAAAACTTTCGGCCAGTGATGCTGGGACGTGAGAGAGTGCCCGGATGATATGCTCGGAAGGATGATAGGCTGTGTGTAGGACAGTGACTGACCGGCCAGTGATGACAGGACCGTGTGATTGCTAGGCCGTGAGGAGGCAATGCTGATAGGACATTGATGCTTACCGACGCACGTGATGACAAGGCCAGGATGAAAGGAAGTGAGTCCCAGCGCATCGCCGGATGTGTGTGTGTCTAGGCCGTTTGCATTTGCATTCCTTTTACTACACCCTGTTTGAGCTATTCTGTCCGGCCGATGTGATGTGAGTGCTCTCACCTGAGACTAGGCACCGTGCATGATTATGTGTATTTCTGCACTTGCAAGGACAACGCTATGACCACGGACAGTGTGAGTACATTGGTCTCCTCAGTGATGCGGGAATGATGAGGACGTGGCTCGGCCCGTGACTATAGGCTGAGGCGTCTTGACCACTCCCAGAGTGATGACAGCGACCCACATTTATTGCTTTGGACGTGTTGGCCCCGCGACCCATTGTGTGCGTGCACTAGCTTAGGAAGTGATGCGTGGCAGTGATGCTTCGCTCGCCCAAGCGACTCTCGGATGGGCATGCCAGTGATGACAGGACGGTGATTCTCGGATAGGGAAGGCAGTGACTGATAGTGCAGTGATGATGGTGAAAGTCGCGACACGGACCCTGCAGGCATGATGCCAGGACAGGATGATAGGCATGGGCCTATCGGCTAGGGATAGGCCACAGAGTCTGGCAGGACAGGCCGGGATGATAGGCAGTGATGATAGACAGGACTAGTGTGGATAGGTCATGTGGTCTATTTAGGACAGTGTGAGTAGGAAAGGTTCAGTGCAGTGACATGTGACCGCATGTGATGTATGTCAGTGATGATAGGAGACAGTGCGATAGCAGGACATGATGAGA
>JADBJO010014837.1:5000-22500 GCA_016801955.1 Conus betulinus
AATAATAGCAACGATAATGATGACGTTATAGCAATGATGATAATGATGATGATGATGATGATGAGGATGATGATAATAATAATAATAATTATTATTATATTATTATTATTATTATTATCATTATTATTGTTGTTATCATATATTATTATTATAATAATTATGATGATAATGATGATGATTACAATGATCATAATAATGATAATTATAATACTGATAATGATGATAATGATAATAATAATAGTGATAATAATAATTATAATAATAACAATAACAATAATAATAATGATAATAATGATGATGATGATGACAATAACGTCAACGGTGAATATTAAAATAGGAAGGTAAATTTTACCCCCATGCTCATTACTTTAAACTGAACGTGTTTGCGGCACCTATTCGCTTAGCACGCATGCAGACAACAAACACAAGGAACAAAGACGAAAACGTCTTTAAAATCAGAATTAACAAACACGTAGGATCGAAAAAAAAAAAACTTCACAGAATGAAAAATCGGTACAAACATTTTTCAGATAGATTTCCATTATTTGAAGAAAAAAAATCAACAGGTACTTTGAACTCAAACTCATTTATCAAAGTACAACAATATCACGCATGCTGAGAAAAGATTTACATTGAAAATGTATTATGAAGATAAATCATAATCTGTCCATTTTTAATTTCATGACTGTCATCAACATTTTTCTACAGTGGAGAATTTCTTTTCTTTTTTAATAAAGGAAATCGGAAACACATTCTGTTTCTGTTATAATTCTGTCTTGTGTCATTAAGTTTGGAATTATGAAACATTCTGTGTCTGTTATAATTCTGTCTTGTATAATTATGGTTGGAAATATAAAACATTCTGTGTCTGTTATAACTCTGCCTCGTGTCATTATGTTTGGAATTATGAAACATTCTGTTTCTGTTATGATTCTGTCTTGTATGATTATGTTTGGAATTATGGATGACAATACTATGTTGACAAACACTGACAACTGCGCCATCTTTGGTTCAATGACGTCATCTCACTCTTTCTGTGCCAATCAAAACGCAGTTTATACTTTAAGACACGGAATCTGATAAGCCTCTACCATCATGTATGTTTATGACGTCATTACTCACAAGTCGTGAAATTCCAGTGACTTGATTCAAATCTGATTAAATGCTACAAAACTCTCTCTCTCTCTCTCTCTCTCTCTCTCTCTCTCTCTCTCTCTCTCTCTCTCTCTCATCCTCTGTCTGTCTCTGTCTGTCTGTCTGTCTGTCTGCCTGTCTCACACACACACACACACACACACACACACACACACACACACACACACACACACACACACACACACACACACACACACAAACACACACAACTTCTATAGTGTATATCTGAAACCATTTGGCGAGCAAATGACAAGAACAGCTGTAAACTGGAAGGATGTTTGTCCTTCGTACATGAATAATCCCACGGCATTGTGTTCCTTTCTCCAGCACTTTTTCGGAGGGAGGAGGGGGAGAGGGTGGATGCGGGGCAAGGGAGAGTGGGGGGGGGGGGGGGGGGGTATATTCAAGTCAGATGCTGACCCCCAGCTAAGGATTGTAACTGATAATTATGATCAAAGGGATAAACTATAATTATGATCAAAGAGATAATTGTAATTGTGATCAAAGGGATAACTATACTTATGATCAAGAGATAACTATAATTGTGATCAAATGATTAATCATGACTGAGTTCAAAGGGATAACTATGATTATGATCAAAAGTATAACTATAATTGTGATCAAAGCGACATCTATAATTGTGATCAAAGCGATAACTATAATTGTGATCAAAGCAATAACTATAATTGTGATCAAAGGAATAACTATAATTGTGATCAAAGGGACAACTATAATTGTGATCAAAGCGATAACTATAATTGTGATCAAAGGGATAACTATTCTAGGGTGGAGCGCAGGAAGCGAAATGACGGAGGGAGGGGGGTGGGGGGGGGGGGGGGGGGGAGGAGAAGGGCGGGGACGGGGTGTGTGTGTGGGGGGGGGGGGGGGGGGGGAGATGGAGAGATGGACAGAATGAGACGGGGTGTGAGTGAAGAAGGGGGAGAAGAGAAGGCACAAACAGCGTGAGAGAGAAGGAGGGAGGGGGGCAGGGATAGAAGTGTGGTTGGGGTGGGGTAGGGCAGGAGGGGAAGACGCGTGGGTAGTGTAGAGGAGAAGACGGGGAGGGGGGGGGGGGGGGGTTCCAACCCCACACGAATGCCATCAGAAGGAACTCCACAGCACACGTGTCGGTAGGCAGGTTTGATGGGTAGGTTGGTCGGTAGATAGGCAAGCAGACAAACATAACAGGCGTAGGTAGGTAGGTTGATGGGTAGGTTGGTCGGTAGTCAGGCAAGCAGATAAACATAACAGGCGTAGGTAGGTAGGTTGATGGGTAGGTTGGTTGGTAGATAGGCAAGCAGACAAACACAACAAGTGTAGGTAGGTAGGTTGATGGGTAGGTTGTTGGTTAGGTTGGTCGGTAGATAGGGCATTAGACAAACATAACAAGTGTAGGTAGGTAGGTTGATGGGTAGGTCGATGGGTAGGTTGGTCGGTAGATAGGCAAGCAGACAAACACAACAAGTGTAGGTAGGTAGGCTGATGGGTAGGTTGGTCGGTAGATAGACAAGCAGACACACACAACAAGTGTAGGTAGGTAGTTTGATGCGTAGGTTGGTCGGTAGATAGGCAAGCAGACAAACACAAGTGCAGGTAGGTAGGCTGGTGGGTAGGTTGGTGGGCAGATAGGCAAGCACACACACACAAGTGTAGGCAGGGTAGGTTGATGGGTAGGTTGGTCGGTGGATAGACAAGCAGACAAACATGTCAGTTCTGATGTAAGGGCGCCCCAGAGCATTTTCAAGCCGAAAACCCACTTCTCTACAAGCCCACTTCTCTACAAGCCCACTTCTCTACAGCCCAATTCTCTACAAGCCCCATTCTCTACAAGCCCCATTCTCTAAAAGCCCAATTCTGTACGAGCCCAATTCTCTGCAAGCCAAATTTTCTACAAGCCGACGTCTCTACAAGCCCAATTCTCTACAAGCCCACTTCTCTACAAGCCCACATCTCCTCAAGCCCAATTCTCTACAAGCCCACTTCTGTACAAGCCCCACTTCTCTGCAAGCCCAAAGCCCAATTCTCTACAAGCCCAATTCTCTACAAGCCCATTTCTCTGCAAGCCCAAGCCCAATTCACTACGAGCCCAATTCTCTACAAGCCCAATTCTCTGCAAGCCCAAACCCAATCCTCTACAAACCCACTTCTCTACAAGCCCAATTCTGTACAAACACACTTCTCTACAAGCCCAATTCTCTACAAGTCCACTTCTTTACAAGCCCCATTCTCTACAAGCCCATTCTGTACCAGCCACTTCTCTACAAGTCCAATTCTCTACAAGCCCACTTATCTACAAGCCCAATCATCTACAAGCCTACTTCTCTACAAGCCCACTTCTCTACAAGCCCACTTCTCTACAAGCTCATTTCTCTACAAGCCAATTGTCTGCAAGCACAATTATCTGCAAGCACATTATCTCAAGCCACTTCTCTACACAAGCCCACTTCTCTACAAGCCCAATTCTCTACAAGCCCAATTCTCTACCAAGCCCAATTCTCTACAAGCCCATCCTCTACATAGACGAATTCTCTACAGGCCCAATTCTCTACAGGCCCAATTCTCTACAAGCCCACTTCTCTACAAGCCCAGTTCTCTACAAACCCAGTTCTCTACCAGCCGAATTCTCTACAAGCTCAATTCTTTACAGCCCATTTCTCTACATGCCCAATTCTCTACAAGCCCAATTTCAGCCCAATTCTCTACAAGCCCAATTCTCTACAAGCCCAGTCTCTACAGCCCAATTCTCTACAACCCCAATTCTCTACAAGTCCAATTCTCTACAAGCCCAGTTCTCTACGAGTTGCGTTAATCCACCCACCCCCACCCTACTACCCCTACTCCACTTTCTCCCGCCCCCTTACGCCTTCCTTCTCCCTTCTTCTCTCCACCTCCGCCTCCTTAACCCTCCTCTCTCCCTCCGATTCTATCCCCTTCCCTCCCTCTTCTTCTTTTCTTTGCCTTTTCGCTCCTTACCCCCCCCCCCCCTCACCCGCCCCCGGGTTTCCCCCGACCTCCCCTCCGCCCCTCCCCCCGCCCCTCCCCCTATCACGGCTTCTTGATATTTCAGACGCACTCTGCAACCTTCTGCACTAAACTGTGCCATGAATGCGCCTCGATGCTTCATTTCTCTCGCCTTGCACTACTAGGGTTTCTTTCTCTCTCTCTCTCTCTCTCTCTCTCTCTCTCTCTCTCTTTAACCGACTTTATTTCATGTTTTGAAACCGTCAATGTCCCAAAGTCTGTCGCGCGGTTCCAGTCAGTGCCGCCATTTGTCTGTCTGATTATCACAGGTCGGGGGCTTCTTTGAAAGCGAGCTGTCGCTGTGAATTTGATTCTCATTTTCGGCGTGACGTCAAGGCATTGACGGATTGTCGGCAGGTGGAGTCGATTAAGGGGAGTGAATCGGCGGATTTCATGCGCAAGCAAGCAGGCGATTTCTTCTGTCGGAGAGTGGCGCCTGCTAGCTGACGGGGGAAGTTTTGTATCCGTGAGGAGGATTGTAGAGATTACAACCTCCTCTCTCTCCTCTCTCTCTCTCTCCTCTCTCTCTCCTCTCTCTCTCTCTCTCTCTCTCTCTCTCTCTCTCTCAGTTTGGATTAGAAAATCAATACTGACAAACACTCACATGGCATTTGTCAGGCCATGACTGATGGTTAGGGAAAACAATCGTTATGTTCTCCTCGACTGTAAGATGGTCAGCGTATCTATGGCAACGACAGGAATGAAGGCAGACCCACCCCCTTCCTTCCGTCGCCTTTCCTTTCCCAGAACTGATCAGGCTGCACTGACCGCTGGGTGGACTGAGAACTGAATCAGACCACTGACCGCTGGGTGGACAGAGAACTGAATCAGTCCACTGACCGCTGGGTGGACTGAGAACTGAATCAGGCAGCACTGACCGCTGGGTGGACACACAGAGAACTGAATCAGACCACTGACCGCTGGGTGGACAGAGAACTGAATCAGTCCACTGACCGCTGGGAGACACACAGAGAACTGAATCAGTCCACTGACCGCTGGGTGGACAGAGAACTGAATCAGTCCACTGACCGCTGGGTGGACTGAGAACTGAATCACACCACTGACCGCTGGGTGGACACAGAAAACTGAATCAGTCCACTGACCGCTGGGTGGACACACAGAGAACTGAATCAGTCCACTGACCGCTGGGTGGACACACAGAGAACTGAATCAGTCCACTGACCGCTGGGTGAACAGAGAATTGAATCAGTCCACTGACCGCTGGGTGGACACACAGAGACTGAATCAGTCCACTGACCGCTGGGTGGACAGAGAATTGAATCAGTCCGCTGACCGCTGAGTGGACACACAGAGAACTGAATCAAACCACTGACCGCTGGGTGGACACACAGAGAACTGAATTAGTCCACTGACCGCTGGGTGGACACACAGAGAACTGAATCAGTCCACTGACCGCTGGATGGACAGAGAACTGAATTAGTCCGACCTGGGTGGACACACAGAGAACTGATTAGTCCACTGACCGCTGGGCGGACAGAGAACTGAATCCACTGACCGCTGGGTGGACACTGAGGGTTTCCAAGCCGAAAAAAGCCCGACCCCAGATGGATGGGAATCAAACTCACGACCATCAGCACTGTAGGCAAACGGTCAGAATCATACGTAAAAGGTTACAGTCACAGGCAGACATACCATCATGTCTGAAAAGCATGCTGGAATCCGCGAAGACAGGTGTGCCATGGAACCGATCTTAAACCCGTATAACCTTTGCAAAGAAAAAATCTCCAATACCAGAGTGACTTCATAGACTTCAGGAAAGCGTTCAACAGTGGAAGGTAGAGGTGCTATGAGCCACAGTGGAGGAACTGGATATCAGGCGAAAGCTAATAAACACCATCCAGCAACTGTACTTCATAGCAGCTGGTGCACAGTTCATGAAGTGTGCTGCTGAAGACTGGTTCCATACTTCAGCTGGAGTTCGTCAGAGGTGTCTTCTGTCTCCCATACTTTTCAGCATATTCCTTAAAGGCATACTGACTGATGCACTCGGAAATCATGTGAGCACAGTCAGTACCGGAGGAAGAAGAAACATCACGAACCTTCATTTTGCGGATGGCATCAACGGCCTGGCAGGCAGAAAATAAGAACTCGCCGAGCTGATTCAAAGACTGGGTTAAACTTCAACAATGAACGCACAGAAATCAGCGCCGGGGAGAAAAAGGTGGAAGCCCCACCGCAACGTCACCATTACTACTGATGTAACCGGTCATGGACAGAAGCCACAAATTATTCGACAGTTTATTAACCGGAATCCATTAGTAAAAATCATTGATCCTCACCAGAAACCCTCTCAAAAGGCTGCATAGACAATATCAGAACTGTCTAGATTAAAACCCATGCAGAAGAACAAGGAACATCTTCATGAAACACGTCAGCCCTGTCTAGACTAAAACCCATGCAGAAGAACAAGGAACATCTCCATGAAACAGAGGATCTTGCTATTGTTCGCGCAGCTATGATAGATTCCATCTTCCAGTGTGCATGCAAGACATGGAGCCCACAGCTGATTTGGAAAAGTAGAATCCAAACAATGAAGATGAGGTGTGACCGCAAAAAACTGAACATCCGATAAAAACGGATCATCTCACAAGGAACGAGTTGTCAAACCACACAGCGGCACACTGGACCATCAGAAGATCCGACATCAGTCAAGAAAAGAAAGCAGCGTTGGTGTGGCCATGTCATAAGATCCAACGGCCTAATAAACAATCCCCCGGGAACTACTGAAAGTGGGAGATTGAACGGAAAACAACGACGACGACGACGACCACAACAACAACAACGACGACGACGACGACGGCTACGACGACGGACTGACAGCATTGAAGAAAGACAGGGAACCATTAGCAGAGACCCAAGCCTATGTTAACACTCCGGCAGGTGGCCCACAGAGTTAAGTGTGCATACATACATACATACATACATACATACACATACATAATACATACATACATAGGTGTGTGTGTAGTGTGTGTGTGTGTGTGTGTGTGTGTGTGTGTGTGTGTGTGTGTGTGTGTGTGTGTGTGAGTGTGAGAGAGAGAGAGAGAGAGAGAGAGAGAGAGAGAGAGAGAGAGAGAGAGAGAGAATCCAGTGAAGCGTAGGCGCGAGCGAAGCAGTGTGAGGCAGCGAGCGCGAGCGTGGCATAAAACACGGCGGCCCCCCTGAATAGTCATTCTCTCCCCTTTCTGTCTGTCCCCCCCAAATCATCAAGGCAGGTCCATAGCCTCCTCAGTGGCGCCCTCTCGCGGAGTTATCGTGTCACTTGTCTCTTTGATTCGGCCCCTTAGTCAGGGGAGGTAAGCGGTACTTCAGAGAGAAGGCGGCGTGTTAAAGAGATGATCGTAACTTCCGACTGGGCGAGTCCACTGATTCGTCCCACAATACGGAGACGAGCTTGCGTCGAGAGTGTTGCTCAGTACAATTTTAATGTCTCCACCCCACCTCCTTCCTCATCTGTCTCTTCCTCTTCCCCTGGCTCCAACCTTTAGCCCCCCCCCCCCCCCCCCTTCTTCACTCCAATCTCCCCCGCTATTTACCCCAGCCCACTCAATTTTTTTTTTCTTAACACTGTAGAAGGCCTGTCTCAGCTCTCCCTGTTTGTGGAGCAGTTGTGAACACTGTGGAAGGCCTGTCTCAGGTCTCCCTGTTTTCTCAGGTCTTGTTTGTGGAGCAGTTGTGAACACTGTGGAAGGCCTGTCTCAGCTCTCCCTGTTTGTGGAGCAGTTGTGAGCACTGTGGAAGGCCTGTCTCAGGTCTCCCTGTTTGTGGAGCAGTTGTGAACACTGTGGAAGGCCTGTCTCAGCTCTCCCTGTTTGTGGAGCAGTTGTGAGCACTGTGGAAGGCCTGTCTCAGGTCTCCCTGTTTGTGGAGCAGTTGTGAACACTGGAAGGCCTGTCTCAGGTCTCCCTGTTTGTGGAGCAGTTGTGAAACACTGTGGAAGGCCTGTCTCAGCTCTCCCTGTTTGTGGAGCAGTTGTGAACACTGTGGAAGGCCTGTCTCAGCTCTCCCTGTTTGTGGAGCAGTTGTGAGCACTGTGGAAGGCCTGTCTCAGCTCTCCCTGTTTGTGGAGCTGTTGGAGTGGTCGACTGGATAAAAGCTGACATTCAGTGTGGTTTCGCAAATCACGGCTGATGGGGGGACTTGTGAATCCGCGCGCGAGTTGTTTGTCTGTCTGTCTGTCTGTCTGTCTGCCTGTGTGTCTGTCTGTCCGCCTCTGTGTGTGTGTGTGTGTGTGTGTGTGTGTGTGTGTGTGTGTGTGTGTGTGTGTGTGTGTGTTGTGTGTGTGTGTGTGTGTGTGTGTGTGTGTGTGTGTGTGTGTGTGTGTGTGCACGCGCGCGCGCGCGTGCACGCGTGCACGCGTATACTGTTTCTAATACGGTCACAAAGATACATACACACAGACACAAGCATATACTAAAACACATACAAACACTAAAGCATACACACATATGTACCAAAGCATCAACTCCAGGCTCACGGTCTCGCAGAGTACACACTGAGAGAGAGAGAGAGAGAGGAGAGAGAGAGAGAGAGAGGAGAGAGAGAGAGAGAGAGAGAGAGAGAGAGAGAGAGAGGGAGGGGAGGGACAGACAGACAGACAGACAAAGAGAGGAAAGTGCATAGACACAAAGCGTACACACTAACAGAGAGAGAGAGAGAGAGAGAGAGAGAGAGAGGGGGGGGGGGTATCAGTTTGACCCACTAGCTAGTAACCTAGCAAACCAACTAACTCACCGTCTAATAAACTTTTTGTTGTGGTGGTGGTGGTGGACCAAGATATTCAAGGTTCTGACCGACGTAAGTGACAAAGGATGCAAATTCGTAAACATGTGACACTTATCTATTGATCGGTCAGTTAGCTAATCATCAAAGTATTAAGCTAACCAGCCAGGTGTTAAGCTAACCAGATAAGAAGCTTAATGCCAAACTAGCAAAGCGAACAAACACACAAGAAGGAATTAAAGTACACGCAAATGAATAAAGACATTAACTCATCAGCATATGAGTGATTCGTAAAACTTGCTGATTATCTGATTGATTGACTATATAATTGACTTACTAACTGATTGACTAACTACTTGACAAACTGAGTGAAGAACTAATTTATGAAACTGAATGATTCACTGGCCTACCAATGAACTGGCTCACCACTGGCTGAATTATTCTCTAAGTAAAGACAGACAGACAGGCAGACAGACAGACAGACAGACAGAGACACACGCAGACAGACAGAGACATAGAAAGGACGCAGACACAGACACAGTGAGAGTCGGATTCGAATTCGGATGATTTAATCATTCATAGGCCTTGGCCCCCAACGAAGGGATGTGTACATTATACATAAATTCCTACAAAGAAAAAAGAAAAACACAACAGACCTACATTTAATTGAAATGATTGACGATAATGACTTTAATATGAGCATATCATTCTGGTTATGAAAACAGATAATTCTATTACCTTAAATGCCTTGTATAAAAACAAGGAGAAATTATTAACATCTTGGGCAGAGGATGACGACATCAACAAAACCAATTAGATAAGGTTCCCTAAAATGTTTTGGCCTGATAAATTCAGCTTGAATATTCCTGTAAGCAGGACAACAAAGGACAAAATGTATTTCATTCTCCTGTGATTCTTTGCACAGAGGACATGACATCCCATTACTATCACCAGATCTGTTTGAGACACCAAGTCTGAATTTCATGGTTACAAATTTTAATTGTCGATCCATGTCGAGAGATGGGTAAGGTTTTAGATCATGAAATTACAATAACATTTGTAAAATCCAAATCTTTCGCTATTCTGGATGTGGTCAGACCACTTTTGCCAACGAAATCAGTCAGGCGTTGACGAAAAAGGCTTAAAAATTCATGTGCATTTCCAACACCTTGACTGAGCCATGTAAAACCAAACCCATGCTCAAACAAACAGAGACGTACTTTAGTTACCCAGTTAATCTTTCCTCTTGTATCTAAGTCGTATAGAATATTATAGGGTTTACGGGTTATTCTACTGTCTTCCATTTGTAGCAGTTTCAGTCAGTAACAAACACATCGAACAGCTGAAACTAGATACATAGGGTATCTATTGGTTTCACCGTAAATGAGATCATTAGGCGTTCGCCTATCTACACCCAAACATTTTTCAAAGCAAACGTATGCACTGTTCACAGTGGATGGCAGTTTTGTCAAGACCCCAAATCTCAGAGCTAAACTGACCTGTCGGTTCAAATTGACTATCAAATATCTTTGAAAAATAAACCAAGAAAACAATTGTTTAATATGTATAACTTTTTCATAATACAGAGAGAGAGAGAGAGAGAGAGAGAGAGAGAGAGAGAGAGAGAGAGAGAGAGAGAGAGAGAGAGAGCGTCCGTTTTTTCCCCCAAACCACCTTACTTCTGTCCCCCTTCCCCGGGCTCCCCGATATCCCCCCCCCCCCAAAAAAAAAAAAATAAAAATAAAGAAATAAGCAAAGAAACAAATAACGAGCAAAAGAAATGTACAGCCCTCTTGATCACTTCCATGGAAGCTGTAAGAATGGCAAGGTGCATGAACAGTCCAAAACGAATTGAACAACATAGACCCGGGGACCACACACACACACACACACACACACACGGATGGTTTCAAACTCAACCTTCAAACAGTTATGCGGGCGTTGCAAGGGGTGAGAGGGAGCAGTTAAAGCTGTGTGAAGGAGCATTCAGTTCAGGTTTTGTAGCTCTGATCACGTCTTAGGCGGCTGCACCCCGTTCCGTTTGATGTCATGCACGTGGGATAGGAACGACATGTACGCCATGATGATTTGGATAGGCAGTAAAAGCACGGATAGGACAGGTCGAACAAATTGACTGGGGTGTGACGTTTGTTTGTGGTGTTGTCGGGGGTGACAGTGCTGATACGAATGGTCTCTGGCCTGGTTGGGCCATAAAATCAAACTGACTGGACTTTTGAAGTTTTGCGGCTGTTAAGATATGTAGAAGTGTGTGTGTGTGTGTGTGTGTGTGTGTGTGTGTGTGTGTTCTCCAGCCATTTTATGCATTTCTATGTTCATTCGTTCATTTTATGATCCATTCACTTGGTTTCTTTGTAGTCAGGCTGAACAAAACACAACTCAAAACAAGAGCAAATCTGCAGGATACTCAAAAGTATCGCCATGTTCAATGAAGAATAAGAAAAATAAATCTTACCCCAAGGGTGGGACAATCACACGCCCATAACCCTAAACCAGTGTCACGAACGGCATTTATTCGTCTGGCACAAACGCAGACACAAAGCAGATAAGGAAAGATCCTCAATGATGATTCCTTCTTTGTTTCGTGTTCTTTAGGTGGATGTTTCTTTGTTGGTACTATGGTCTAACCCTGTAGCCTGCAAGGGCAGCATGATCAGGCAGACTCTCCTTGAGGCATATAAGGACACACTGAAGGTCAAACTGAAGAGTGATCTGGGCACTCTCCATGAGGCATAAGGACACACTGAAGGTCAAACACAGGAGTGATCAGGACAGACTCTTCATGAGGCATAAGGACACACTGAAGGTCAAACTGAAGAGTGATCTGGACACTCTCCATGAGGCATAAGGACACACTGAAGGTCAAACTCAGGAGTGATCAGGACAGACTCTCCTTGAGGTATAAGGACACACTGAAGGTCAAACTGAAGAGTGATCTGGACACTCTCCATGAGGCATAAGGACACACTGAAGGTCAAACTCAGGAGTGATCAGGACAGACTCTTCATGAGGCATAAGGTCACACTGAAGGTCAAACTCCAGAGTGATCTGGACACTCTCCATGAGACATAAGATCACACTGAAGGTCAAACTCCAAAGTGATCAGGACAATCTCCATGAGGCATAAGGACACTGAAGGTCAAACTCCAGAGTTGCGGCATGGGACACAGTCGTTAAGGAGCGTACCGCACTTGACAGACCCACACGAATACACCTCCGCCATCAGGGCACAAAGACGACCAGAGTGACTTCCCTTTAGGCCATGCAACAGGAGGGAGCAGGGCCTTTTCCCCTCGATCACCTCAGAGTAATGTCCCTTGACCTCGATCACCTCCAGAGTAATGTCCCTTGACCTCGATCATCTTCAGAGTAATGTCCCTTGACCTCTATCACGTCCAAAGAAATGTGCCTTGACCTCGATCACATCCAGAGTAATGTCCCTTGACCTCGATCACATCCTGAAAAATGTGCCTTGATCTCGATCACCTCCTCCTGGGAAATGTGCCTTGGCTTAAGGCTGTTCCAGACCAACTGACATAGGCTAGAACACCAAGGCTACATCAAAATGTTGTTAGGCTGTGTCAGACCAATTGACATAGGCCAGAACGCCATGGCTACATCAAAATGTTAGCGTGTCAGACCAATTGACGTAGACCAGAACGCTAAGGCTACATCAAAATGTTATGCTCAGCACAGTTATGCGGGGACTGTCTTCATCCGTGACAAGCTCCTAGCATAACACAATCAGTATCCAAATCCCTCGAAGTCGGAGTGTGGCTGCCCACGTGGCGGGGTAATCAAAAATGGTCACACACGTAATGTTCTCATCCCTAGCTGATGCATTTTTACCATAGTGCTCGAGTACTTCTGCTGTTCAATGTGATCTTTGAGGTCTTTTAGCCAGGGTACGACGACGACGACGACGACGACAACAACAACAACAACAACAATAACAACAACAACAAACAACTCCAGAGAAATTGAGGGATCTGTGATCAAATTTTTATCTGCAGTCGACTGAATGCCTGAAAGACAGGCCTTCAGTCTGTTATGAGTATACCTTCTTCTCCTTCTCTCTTCTTCTTCTTCTTTTCCTTTTTTTATCAACAGCCAAATTGAAAAAAAGATACTTCAGATGTACACTGTATATTGTAATTTCTTCTTGAAGGCATAATGCACACTTCCAGGATACGGACAAGGTACAGGAGGAGGGAAGAGGAAGAGTACAACGTTAACAGTAAAAGGTGTGTGTGTGTGTGTGTGTGTGTGTGTGTGTGTGTGTGTGTGTGCGTGCGTGCGTGCGTGCGTGCGTGCGTGTGTGTGTGTGTGTGTGTGTGTGTGTGTGTGTGTGTGGTGTGTAGAGAGAGAGAGAGAGAGAGAGAGAGAGAGAGAGAGAGAGAGAGAGAGAGAGAGAGAGAGAGAGAGAGAGTTGCATGAATGTAGTGAGTTTGAATGCGTGCATGCGTGATGTCTGTGTGTATATACGCATCTGCGCGAGTACTGGTCAGGCAAGTACTAATACTATAACATTTACCAACTGGAAGTTAGGGGCAGAAAGGCCGACAAGGAGAGGGTTCAAGTCAGTAACAAATGACTTTCCCTGTACTTTGAAGAGGCAATCCGATAGCAGAGATAAGCTTAATGGCCGAGATAATGATGAACTCTGTATCTGTACACGGGTTCACTTGCCAGTGTTCTCGCGGACGTGCAGTGTGTGTGTGTGTGTGTGTGTGTGTGTGTGTGTGTGTGTGTTCGTGCGTGCATGCGTCGTGTGTGTGCGTGTGTTTATTTCTCTCTCTCTCTCTCTCTCTCTCTCTCTCTCTCTCTCTCTCTCTCTCTCTCTCTCTATATATATATATATATATATATATATATATATATATATATAGAGAGAGAGAGAGAGAGAGAGAGAGAGAGTCTTCAATTATCAGTCCAAATGATTTGCTGGTCACCACTCCTCCCAAGTATACTTCTGGCGTAAAAACTTTGAGTAAAAAATAAAAAAACACAGAAGTAAACAGTTTCATTTTAAACTGTATAATCTCCAATAAAATTTTCGCTTAAAAGCTTCTTCAGTAATGGCAACAGTTTAGAGAAACACACTGTATATATAAGGTACATCAAACAGTTCAAGAAATCTTTTTCTGTACAAATCGGACAAGTGGTTTTAAACCCCTTTTCTCGTGCATTCGTGTATCACGTTCACACTCACTCTCTTGCCCACATGTATCAAGATTCCGTTCATCTTCATCTTCCACCTCACGTGAACATCGGCGTATGCCTTCTCTCACCACCCACCCCCCTCCCTCCCTCCAACCCTATCATCTCCACCAACGCATCAACCTGCTCACCACCCTTACTTTCTCTCCCCGTATATCCAACAAACATACTCATGTTAACTTTTTGAAATGTGTACACCAGAATCTCCCTCCACTCTCGCAACCCACTAATGCAAATTCCAATGTCCTCAGAGGCACAGCACAACAGAATCGAAATACATCTTCCAAAATACAGGTAAACAATAATAAATAAACCTAATATGTATGGACAGAATGCCTACGTGCGGGACATTGGAAAAAAGTAGGGGGGGGGGGGGGGGGGGGGGGGGGGGGGGTAAGGGCGCAGGGTAAGCTAGGGGGAGGAGAAGTCTGGGGGGCCAGGGGAGAGAGGGGGAGGGTGGAAACAAAGGGAAAGGGGGGGTGTCTTAAAGGGAACAAAATTGGTCTTCTGTACTTTTTTTGTTTGTAATTTTCCTAATATTTATTAATTGTCTTTTCTGGATCTTACTGTGCATACTTCCTGTCTTCTCTATATTACATATCAAGAATGTTTCCTTATCTATCTATCTATCTATCTCTCTCTCTCTCTCTCTCTCTCTCTCTCTCTCTCTCTCTCTCTCTATATATATATATATATATATATATATCCCGTGCAATCCGCACGTGCAAACAGTGACAATGGGCTATATAGCACCGGCAGTAGGCGACCCAACATCATCCTGAAGAGAGCCAGCGCTCGAAACAAATCTGTAGAATTTTAAAACTTCCTTTTACTATCCTATTTTTAACACACACACACACACACACACACACACACACACACACATATATATATATATATATATATATATATATATATATATATATATATATATATATAAGTTTAAAAATGTGATTAAAAAAGAGATTAAAAAAACACCAACAAGCTTGTTTCCAGCTCTCTGCTCTCTTCAGGGTGTTCATTTTGGGCACGCTACCGGTGTTGTAGAAAAACTACAAAAAAAAAACTGATAAAACCATATATGACAGCATTTGTAAAAAAGAAAAAAAACTTGTGCACCGTATGGATCTAAATGATAGGATAGAAACAACAGCAATAAAAGAAGCTTTTATAACACTTAAAGATCACACAAACCTAATTTCCCCAACAACCCAACATGTAGATTAATAAAACCCATCAAGTCTGAATTAGGCAAAATAAGCAAAAAAAATTCTGGAAAAGTCTATAGAGGACATAAAATCAAACACTGAATACAACCTTTGGAAAAATAGCTACGAAGTTATCCAATGGTTCAAGGAAATTAACAAACAGAAAAAAACACAGTGTTCATCACTTTTGACATAGTGGATTTTTTATCCATCTATAGATGAGGAATTGCTTACCAAAGCTTTAAAATTTGCTAACAAATACACAAACATAACAGAGGCTGAGATGGAAATCATCTTCCACACTAAAAAAACTCTACTCCACAGCAGTAATGATACTTGGACAAAAAAAAAACAGCAATAATTCCACATTTGATGTCACAATGGGTTCATATGATGGTGCCGAAACATGTGAACTAGTTGGGACTATTCATGTTATCCAATATACAGAAAACACTTGGTAAACAGGTTGGCCTGTACAGAGACGACGGCCTTGCCGCGCTAAACAGTAAACCAAAAACCATTGAAAATAAGAAAAAAGAAGAACTTTGTAAAATCTTCCAAAGTCATAACTTAAAAATCACAGTAGAAGCCAACAAGAAGGTAGTAAACTACCTAGACATAACATTAGACCTCAATGACCATGTATACAAACCATATAAAAAACCTAACGATATACCCTCTACGTAGACATCAAAAGTAACCATCCACCTTCTATCCTAAAAACCATACCCAATGGCATAAAACAAAAGACTATCTAACCTGTCATGCAACGAGAAAGTATTCAACAGTGCAGCAGTTGAATACCAAGAGGCACTGAAAAAAAAAGTGGCTACAACTACAAACTACAATACAACCCAGATAATAACATGAACAGTAATAAGAAAAAAACAGGAAAAGGAAGATCATATGGTATAATCCCCCATATGATGGAAGAATAAAGACTAATGTAGAAAAGAATTCTTTAAAATTCTTATAACATCATTTCCAAAAGAACATGTGTACTATCTAAAATATTCAATAAAAACACCATCAAGCTATCATATTCATGTATGCCCAACCTCAAAAACATAATTGACTCATCTAACAAAACTAAAGGCAACACAGCCAAAAAAGGGTAACAAAAGGACATCTTGTAACTGCACAAAAAAAGATCAATGCCCCCTGAATAATAAATGCCTTTACAATAATATTGTATACCAAGCCACAGTAACAACTGATAGTGACAAAGAAACATACATAGGGATTACTGCAAACCATTTCAAAAACTAGATATGCAAACCATAAACAGTCCTTCAAAAATGAAAAATATAAAAAAAAACCAAACAGAACTAAGTAAAACACATTTGGAAACTTAAAGATAAAAAAATAGACTACAATATATCATGGAAAATTATAAAAAGAGCAGCACCATACAACAAATATCTCTAAAAAAATGCAACCTATGTTCTACAGAAAAGTGGCTGATATTATGCAAACCTCATCTAGCAACTCTGAATTCAAAAGTTGAGATCATAAACAATTGCAGGCACAAATGGAAATTCTTGTCAACACACCATTCCTTAAACAACACACCCTCCCTGAACGCCCCCCCCCCCCCAAAAAAAAAAATCAAAATTGTAAAAAGATACAGGCCACGTGAAACACATGCAGAACTCACGCTTACACACACACATATATATATAACACCGGTAGCGTGCCCAAAATGAACACCTGAAGAGAGAGAGAGAGCTTGAAACAAGTTTGTTGGTGTTTTTTTTTAATCTCCTTTTTAATCATATTTTTAAACTTATGTCGCTCCTTCCCGGTTGAGCGTTTTTAGAGTTCTTGCTGGCTCTCTATTATTGTTGCTACTGTTGTTGTTGTTGTTGCTGTTGTTGTTACTGTTGTTGAAGTTGTTGTTGTTGTTGTTACTGTTGTTGCAGTTGTTATTGTTACTGTTGTTGCAGTTGTTTGGTTGTTGTTACTGTTATCCATCATCATCATTCATTTACTTATTTATTCGTTTTCTTGTTTCTTTACTCGTCCCAAACTCAGCTAAAATCCGTGGAGTAGAACCACTTGTAACCACTGACATCACTAGTAACCCTAGAATGTGTTTTGAATCTCTATCCAAATATTTCCGAGTTATCGTGCAG
>JADBJO010014837.1:27500-30000 GCA_016801955.1 Conus betulinus
GGTCAGCTATTGTCATCAGGATGACGTGGTCAGCTATTGCCATCAGGATGACGTGGTCAGCTATTGTCATCAGGATGACGTGGTCAGCTATTGTCATCAGGATGACGTGGTCAGCTATTGCCATCAGGATGACGTGGTCGCTATTGTCATCAGGATGACGTAGTCAGCGATTACCATCAGGATGCCGTCGTCAGCTATTGTCATCAGGATGCCGTGGTCAGCTATATTGTCATCAGGATGACGTGGTCAGCTATTGTCATCAGGATGCCGTGGTCAGCTATTGTCATCAGGATGACGTCGTCAGCTATTGTCATCAGGATGCCGTGGTCAGCTATTGTCATCAGGATGCCGTGGTCAGCTATTCCCATTACGATGACGTGGTCAGCTATTGTCATTAGGATGATGGTCAGCTATTGTCATCAGGATGCCGTGGTCAGCTATTCCCATCAGGATGCTGTGGTCAACTATTGTCATCAGGATGCCGTGGTCAGCTATTGCCATCAGGATGCGTCGTCAGCTATTGCCATCAGGATGACGTGGTCAGTCTCAGCATTACGTCGTCAGCTATTGCCATCAGGATGCCGTGGTCAGCTATTGCCATCAGGATGACGTGTCAGCTATTGCCATCAGGATGCAGTCGTCAGCTATTTGCCATCAGGATGCCGTGGTCAGCTATTGTCATCAGGATGACGTGGTCAGCTATTGTCATCAGGATGACGTGGTCAGCTATTGTCATCAGGATGCCGTCGTCAGCTATTGTCATCAGGATGACGTGGTCAGCTATTGTCATCAGGATGCCGTAGTCAGCTTTCCCATCAGGATGACGTGGTCAGCTATTCCCATCAGGATGACGTGGTCAGCTATTGCCATCTATTCCCATTAGGATGATGTGGTGGTCAGCTATTGTCATCAGGATGCCGTCGTCAGCTATTGCCCTCAGGATGCCGTCGTCAGCTATTGTTATCAGGATGACGTGGTCAGCTATTGTCATCAGGATGCCGTCGTCAGCTATTGCCATCAGGATGTCGTGGTCAGCTATTGCCATCAGGATGGCGTGGTCAGCTATTGCCATCAGGATGCCGTCGTCAGCTATTGCCATCAGGATGCCGTGGTCAGCTATTGTCATCAGGATGACGTGGTCAGCTATTGCCATCAGATGACGTCGTCAGCTATTCCCATCAGGATGCCGTCGTCAGCTATTGTCTTCAGGATGACGTCGTCAGCTATTGTCATCAGGATGCTGTGGTCAGCTATTGTCATCAGGATGACGTGGTCAGCTATTGTTATCAGGATGCCGTGGTCAGCTATTGTCATCAGGGTGACGTGGTCAGCTATTGTCATCAGGATGCCGTCGTCAGCTATTGTCTCAGGATGACGTGGTCATCCAAACCTTTGCATACATTTTTTACACTACATTTTGCATACAAATGCGCGTGTGTGTGTGATCATGTACTCTATATTCCTATGTGCCTGTATATTTTTTAAATGTATTTTTTTCTTTTTTTTCTTCTTTTCTTTTTTCCCCATTTTCTTGTCCTTAAATCTCACTGCATAATTTAGCTTAGCAAAGATAAATTGGAGGAATCGCTCAGCCCTCAAATCTCAATAATCCTTGATCGAATAAAAGTTTTCCGAGTTCAGAGTTCTGAGTTCTCTCTGACTCTCTGTCTCTGTCTGTCTGCCTTTGTGCCAGTTTGTCTGTCTGTCAGTCTGTTCGTTTGTCTGTCTGAATACACTGCCACACTAGTGGGACATCGCCTGAATACACTGCCACACTAGTGGGACAGCGCCTGAATACACTGCCACACTAGTGGGACAACGTCTGAATACACTGCCACACTAGTGGGAATACACTGCCACACTAGTAGGACAACGCCTGAATACACTGCCACTCTAGTGGAACAACGTCTGAATACACTGCCACACTAGTGGGAATACACTGCCACACTAGTGGGACAACGCCTGAATACACTGCCACACTACATTTGTCCTGTCGCGCGCAGGCTCGGGCCACAGTCCACTAGATGCAGTCAATATGAAGTCGTCACAAGGCAACCCACCAGAGGAGAAACTGCACTACTGCTGAGTCAGGTCTGTGGTGTCCCCAAACGAGGTGTTCTGGCACAGCGACGACGACCACGACCCGATGCTGATGTTGATAATGCATGACGATGATGATAGTGACATTGATGAAAATGATGATGATGGTGGTGAAGATGAGATGATGATGATGGCGATGATGATGATGGTGATGATGATGATGATGATGATGATGATGACTGTGGTAATTTGCTCCACCTTTCTTTCCTAAATGTAAACCCCGACGAGACTCGAGTCAACAAAACACGAGAGATACAGACACCAGTCATGTTAGGACATCTACAGAACACTCTCTCAAATCTGCATTCCTCAATTCAAGTCTTGCATTTTAACATTTCACCACAAATATCTCTACAACGGCAATACAAACAAGATCATGGCGATTTCGTTTCCTTAACGC
>JADBJO010014837.1:37500-46063 GCA_016801955.1 Conus betulinus
TCAGATTAATCTACTAGCAAAATACTTCATTTACCAATGCAGGATGAATAAGATCAAACCCAATGTAACACTTTCTGAGAGAGATTTAAAACACAATTATATAGTTGAAAAATACATCTATTCAAAAGAAATGAAGCTTGCAGATTTCTTTAAAAAGTGATAGCCTTACCGGCGACTTGTTAATGACGTACAGTTATTAATAACGATGTAAGGATGTACGCTTGTTTACAGTGACTTGTTAATGACGTACAGTTATTAATAACGATGTAAGGATGTACGCTTGTTTACAGTGTCTTTTTAATGACGTACAGTGATTAATAACGATGTAAGGATGTACGCTTGTTTTACAAACCTATCATCTCGTGCGTGCATCTTTTATGAATGCAACTATGATAACGCCTTTTCAGATCAACGCCTGTCAGTTTCATGCCGTATTGTTCATGGCTTTGTCTCACTGTATAGTAATGTAATGTGCGTGTGTGTGTGTGTGTGTGTGTGTGTGTGTGTGTGTGTGTGTGTGTGTGTGTGTGTGTGTGTGTGTGTGTGTGTGTGTGTGTGTGTGTGTGTAAGTTGGCAAATGAATATGTGTACATGTGTAGGTACATGTTCATATATGTCTGTGCACATAAGTGTATTAATTTTTTTTTTTTGTTTTACTTTTCACAATCGTTAGAAATATTCATGTATCATCAGTCAAATCTGTCTTAAATCTCTGCGCACTGTCCTCTTTCTGCGCATATGTATTTCTCCTGTTACTTGAATAAAACGTGTGCGAAAAAAAAAGATGTTTTCCCTGACTAGTATGAACTGTGATTAACAAATTTGATTTACTGAACCTGGTATACCATTTTGGCCAGTGGTCTACTCTTCAGTCGATAGCTGGTAAACGTTCTGTCTGTCTGTCTGTCTGTCTCTGTCTGTCTGTCTGTCTCACTGTCTGTCTGTCTGTCTGTCTGTCTGTCTGTCTCTCTCTCTCTCTCTCTCTCTCTCTCTCTCTCTCATTATTTATCTATAAATGTATCTATTTATCTATCTCTCTCTGTCTGCGCATCCATCCATCCATCAATCCATCTATCTATCTGTCATACTATCTCTCTCTCTCTATCTATTTATCGATCTATCTACCTACCTATTTCTCTATCTACCTATCTATCTATCTAACAATCTATCCATCTGTCTGTCTGCCTGCCTCTCTATCTTCCGGTCTCTCTGTTCTCATTCGCCACGAATCGCTTGTGACTTTATGGGATTGCAATATTCTATTTTGTAAATAAGAGCATCAAATGTATCATCAGTTTGTATACATGGACCAAGGATTCCATCTCGGTGGGTCCCAGAATCGGTCCAAATGTCGTCATGTGATGTGCATGAAATGACATAGCCAGGCATGAGCATAGCGTGGTGTGAATGTTGTGCAGTTGTTTAGACGTCACGTGATGTGAATGAAACAGCCAGGCACGAGCATAGCGTGGTGTGTAATGCTGTACTTACCATAGTGGTTCGAACTCACGACCTTCAGCTCCGGAGGAAAACGCTCTATCCATTTAACTACAGGCCTGTCTGTCTGCAGACTAACAATATGTACGTATGTGTGTGTGTGTGTGTGTGTGTGTGTGTGTGTGTGTGTGTGTGTGTGTGTGTGTGTGTGTGTGTGTGTGTGTGTGTGTGTGTGTGAGAGAGAGAGAGAGAGAGAGAGAGAGAGAGAGAGAGAGAGAGAGAGGGGGGGGGGGGGATTGCGATGGGTTCCCTCAGGTAGCTAGTGAAGGGTTTTCATATTCGTAACATATATTTTCCCATTTTCTTCATCTTCAATTTGTTTTTCAAATCTTTGCCAAGTCATTATTATAATGATGGAAGAATTGTTAACCTGCACTTGTTTTCCCCCACTACTTAATTGTTCAGCATTATTTATACACACACACACACACACACACACACACACACACACACACACACACACACACACACACACGACTGCAAACGCTTTTTTATTCAGTCAGTACTGCTTTTCACACCCGATCTTGCTGTCACTCACTCCCTGGTCCCCCACCCCTACCTCCACCCCCACCAATTACCCCCTCCACACGCACACCCCTCCTTTCACTGCCTTCCCCCCCCCTTACCGTCCACGGACCAGAGACCCAAATAAGTGGATCTTCTCCTCGTTGGTCCAAATCCCCGTCGATCTGGCGATGGGCGAAGGAAATTTCAAAAACAAAAGATCATCAACTCCAGGGATTCGTCCCATCAGATGTCATTGGAGGCCTTACGACCGCCTGGGGAATAGCCCCAGAGGAATGGAACCCCTTCCCCCTCCGCTTCCCCTCCCCACCAGGCTGACTTCATTTCTTCGGTGACGCAAGCCATCCGAGGTTCCATCAACCCCGTGACGTCACACTTATCGCTCGCGCCGAGGCGAGAAAAATGACGGAAGTGGGGCTCTCTCTGTTTTCTGCTGCCTCTCTCCCTCCCCCCCCCCCTCCCCCCCCCCCCCCTCCCCCTCCCCGTCTCTTCCTGGCGGGCGATCGAGGGGAAATTGGCAAATAATTCCGGGGTTATCTGTCTTTTGCAACAGCTTATTTCTCCATAAACGGAGACAGCGACAATCGACGTCGGACATCAATCGGCGAGAAGATTCGCTCTCTGCTGACTCCCCTGCGGGCCATTTGCCAGCGGCACTTAGGGAGGCCCTTTCTCTGGGCTCCAGAATAATACAGTTGATAGGCTACAGCTCTCCCTCCCTCTCCCTCTCTCTCTCTCTCTCTCTCTCTCTCTCTCTCTCTCTCTCTCTCTCGTTTTTCTTTTAATCATTCAACTTGGTCTTATCATACCACTATCTTTACGTAATTTGCTTTTATATTTCTTCTTTTTTCAACTCTTCGTCATTCGTTAATTGTTGATGTTGTTGTCGTCGTTGTTGTTGTCGTCGTCGTCGTCGTCATCATCATCATCATTATCATCATCATCAGCAGCAGCAGCAGCAGCAGTAGTAGTAGTAGTAATAGTAGTAGTAGTAGTAATAGTAGAAGTAGTAGCAGTAGTAGTAGTGTAGTAGTAGTAATAGTAGTAGAAGTAGTATTGATTTTATTATTCATTGATAATAACTTTGTCATTTTCTGGACAGCCATTCCCACAAATTATCAAAAGAACAGAGAGAGAGAGAGAGAGAGAGAGAGAGAGAGAGAGAGAGAGAGATAGAGGTGCATGACTATGTGTATATGTGTGGGGCGTACAGGACGTATAGGAATGTCTTCGTTTATCCAAACTCATGAGACGTAAAAAGAACTGAAGCGTTTGGGTGAGACTGAGGCAGAATAGTTTGTAACATGTTTGACATCACCATGAAGCGGAGAACTGGGATTGAAAATCATTTTCGTTCCTTTCCTTAAACTTCATATGTTTTATGTCATGCTCTAGAAAAAAAAAAGAAAAAAGAATGGCCTCGTATAGCTTTCCAACCAGCAAAGTAAACTCACATCTTTTTCTGAAAAAAAAAAAAAAAACACACCCTTGCAGGGCCTCAGTCTCTGGAACGGTCTCTAAAAACTCATCTCACCAATCCCTTCCAACGAGGCAGCGTACCTCGGCGCTATCCCTCTTGCAGCTCCCAAAGGACTCGTAACACGACGAGGCGCGACCTCGTACGAAGCCATCTTCGTTTATCTCCGGCAATCATCGGAAATCTCCGGTAATGGGAGAGAACATGAGCAAGTGGCCATTATGCCGGAGTCAATTTGTAATAAAGCTATCAGTTTCCCGCCAGGGCGAGGTTAATTGACTCTGATACGAGCAGGGATAGCGGGGAATGATTTCTGGCATTCCCTGCTACTTGGGGAGTTCAGAGAATCTCGCAGAACCCGCTTGGACAAGTGTGCAGAGGTGCACTTCCTGTGTAAGCAATATTGTATAGACACTTGTTCTGATCTCTGAACCCAAAATGAACTTGGCCATCAGATTCTACACTGTGGCCAAGAGGCAGAGATGGTGAAGGGATTTATGTGAATTTGATGTCATCTTTTACTGCCTCCCTCCCCAATACTCCTTTCCCCCCTCTCGATAAACTAAACAGTTTGAGAGACAAGCTCGACACAGGAAATCGCTGGTCTTCCGATCTTAAAGGATTCCGTGGACTTCTCGACTTTGTCTTGGAGGATTTCAATATTGCCTCCCACCTCCCCCATTCCTAAACCAATCCCCTCCCTGCTCCATGTTTCTCCAATCGGCTGTATCTCCACCATACTTTGATACCGACCTCCAGTGCAACGTATGCATAATGGCCAAAGATATGTGTGTGGCTGCAAGTCTGTGATTGCTCACCGGTGTAGGGCATCTCCTTTTGCTACGTCATTCTGTCGTTTGCGTATTCTAGTGCATGCTATATTGGATTTGTAGATCTTTTTAAAGTCTAGTGTGTTTGCATTATTTATAACTTTGACTGGGTTAATTTTCTTCAATGAAAATGTGTGATTACTTCTATCAAACCCAAAGCTCAGGCTTACATCAAAGACCTCTAGCAAGAGGAATGGTACTCGCAGATAGATGACAAGCTCTTTCAAATACGTCCACACTTGATTGAGTTTTTTACCATGTTCAAAAAAAAAAAGTCCATAAAGAAGAGACAGTCTTGTGCTGTTTGCACACAGGCCACTCCTTTTACACCCATTCTATATCTTTTAAAAGGTGAAGAAGCTCTGTGGTGCATTCCATGTCATGTGGCAATTACAGTGAAACATGTTCTTTTAGAACGCTGGGATTTGCATGGTGTCAGACATAAACACTTCACAGCAGACTCCATGACAACCTGTTCAGAGATGTTCTCCCCGATATGCTTTTTTAATTTCTGTAAAAGATCAATATTTTTCATCTGATATAAGATTTTTGTCATGGCAGGTTGTGTGTGTGTGTGTGTGTGTGTGTGTGTGTGTGTGTGTGTGTGTGTGTGTTCGAGTGGGCTGTAAGCTCTCTCTCTCTCTCTCTCTCTCTCTCTCTCTCTCTCTCTCTCTCTCTCCATAAGTCAACGTTACAATTGTTTTCCGGATTCATTCTGTCATTTTTATCTAAGTGTTGGGATGGCCTTTTCTTCATCGTTCCTCTGCTAAAACTCCGCAGTTTTCACTTGTTGAGATCTAGGGGTCTTAGGATCGCTTTTTATCTCACCATCTAGGCAACCACATTGTGTCTTCGGGGATGTCTGAACACAATGTTGGTGTGGGTGTTTTTGTCTTGCATTTGTCATCCATCCTAGCCCTACACGATGGCCCTACTCCTATTTGGAGGATGGGGTGGAACTGGTCGTGCTTGCAATGTTGTTGTTTTTGTGGCTGTTGTTGTAGTTGCTGTTGTTGTTGTGGCTGTACCACAGGGGCACATGGCGGTGTCGTCAATGCCGACCTCTGTCAATGTGCTGTGCTGAAGCTTGCAGTGACCAATATTGCAGCATTCCACGCCGAGTAGGAAACGTGTGGGAGGTTAAAGAAAAAGGCAGTTAAAGAAAAAGACAGTTAAAGAAAAAGACAGTTAAAGTCCCAAAGTAAGAAAAAGGCAGTTAAAGAAAAAGACAGTTAAAGAAAAAGACAGTTAAGTCCAAAGTAAGTTAGGGCGATGAACTGTCAAAGGCTCGCCATGACCTGATCTGAACCAGGTACCCATTTATTGCTGGATGGAAGGATTTGTGTGTGTGTGTGTGTGTGTGTGTGTGTGTGTGCACCCGCGGGCGCGCCAGTGTGTGTGTGTGTGTGTGTATGTGAACAAAAAAAATGCGATCCCAAGAATGACTTGACCTCACAACGCCCGTCAGATCCGCTGGCCATCGCTCTGACCGTTTGACGACGGAGCGTTGCATGAAAACTAAGACGACAGACTGGACACAACCCCCTGGGCCATTAGTCTGCCTGGCCAAGGTTTCCCACGGCGCGGACAGATCAATTTATTAACCTGCAACCTGGCCGACATGCAGGTGTGCAGGGAGGTGGAATACTGTCGTCGGGTAATGATCTGGTTTGTGTGCCGAGTAACGCGGAGGGGAAAACACGACGTGCGAAGTTTGGCCGCCCGGGCACTCTGTATACTCAGCGCATGTCTGCGTTGACAGGGTCTGGATATTCCTACGCGTCAGTCAGTTGGTTATGCTTGTTGCCTGGCTCATTTTTTGCCGCCTTTGAATTGGGAAATGATCGGTAAGTGTGTTTGGCAACAGACAGGGGCTTTCATGTATGACGAAGTCCTCATGGTGTGTTTCAGGGCAGAGAAGGGGTGAGGGGAGATTAGCCCTGAGGTCAAGATTAAAGTTTCTTTTGCCGAGTCCTCGTGGTTAGTCATTCAGGTTTAACGTCCCCTATCCACCTCTGGCGATATCAATGGCGGATGGGAATAACCAGAAGTGTGTGTGTGTGTGTGTGTGTGTGTGTGTGTGTGTGTGTGTGTGATCTGACACTGCTAACATTACTCTGATACCAATGGAACCACAACACACCGAACTAGGGCAACGCAAAAGTTTTCTGTCTGTCTGTCTCTGTTTGTCTGTCTGTCTCCATGTCTGTCTGTCTGTCTGTCTCTCTCTCTCTCTCTCTCTCTCTCTCTCTCTCTCTCTCTGTCCCCTAAGGGGAGGGAAATCGCAGCTCATTAAATTTTCCTTCACGCATGTTTTGGCTGTCCAGTCATTATACTCTCTGCATGATACCTAACAGTATATCGATTTAAATTGTTGTTGTTCTTTGATTTACTATTCTTGCAGTTATAGTGACGATGAATTATGTGAAATGGTAAGTTCATGAAATCAGATCAGATGAGATAAAACAACATTCACAAAATACACGAAGCATACTCCGGTACACAAACACACGCACGCACACGCACAAGCGCACTTACACTCTCTCCCGTTTTTCCCCCGCCCCCGCCCCCCCGCCCCCCTCCCCTCTCTCTCTCTCTCTCTCTCACACACACACACACACAACACACACACACACACACACACACACACTGTGATGGATTCACATGTTGTGTTTGATCTACCCATCATTTTATTTAAGGTAGTATTTTGTGACATGTTGTGTTTGGTCTACACATCGTTTTGTTTTAAGGTAGTATTTTGTGGTGACACTTCAAGCGGTGAAATACGAAGAGCCGAACTTTTCGGAAAAGAATGGACAACAATCAATCCATCCCCTCCACCCCCCCAAGCCCTCACCCACCCCCATCCACCCCCACCCCTCACCATCCCCCGAACTATCCTCCCTCTCCTGTCCTCTCTAAGACTTGGTCTACTCAACGTCCTGTTTTTCCATTCTGTGTGCCCGACTTCCCTGAACCTGTAGCCGCTTGTCTAAGTCGGTAAACTGTCTTGAACTTTATTTCCACTGCACAAAGATCGCTACTTTGACATTAAAACGAAGCGCCACATGCAAAAAATGCAATAAGCATACAAACAACAACAGCAGAGAAGAAAGAAAACACCACGTGTGTAAGAAGAGAGAGAGAGAGAGAGAGAGAGAGAGAGAGAGAGAGAGAGATCTGACTTATTTCCTTCATGCCTCTTCCTGCTTTTTACGTTATAACGATTGAAGACCCGATAGTACATAGAAATCTCTCTCTCTCTCTCTCTCTCTCTCTCTCTCTCTCTCTCTCTCTCTCTCTCTCTCTTGTATCGGTTTGTTTTTTTTATGTTTGTTCTGTGTTGATCTCGTTATTCCTAGCCATAGTATGGACCACTGCTTCCTGTGTTTACCGCGTAACATGATTCCGTCAGCATGGATCGGCCTTTATTGCGACATTTGTGGTAGGCATATCATATAGTTGTCCACACGGTGCAGTTAAACCGACTGAGCTATTTCCGTTTTGATCGTTTTTTGTTTGTTTGTGAAGCCACACAAACAGACAACTCTTGTTGTTGGTTGTTGTCTTTTTTTGTTTTTCAGCTTTGCAAATAACTCTGTAGATCATTCGATGTTTTGGTTTGTGTTTCTTTAGATGGCGTTGTGAGGGTACCAGTCCATATTGGGAGCATCCTATCTCCTGAGCTTTCAGATCCAAGTGAGTTAGACAGCCAGCTAGCTGGATTAAATGGCTCGCTGGCTAGGTGTACAGGTAGATGAATAGATAGATAAACATACAGCTTGACAGATCGGTGTACAGTGGGGCGAGACATCTAGGTAGATGAACAGATATATAGAAAGGTAACGACAAGATAGTTAGAGAGCTTGTTTGGTGCCAAGACATCTAATAGCCAGACCGATGAATAGATAGCTACTAACTAGAAAGACGGCGGGACAGAGAGAGAGATATCGATAGATGTATACAAGGGTGACGCTCAGAGAGATGAATGCTTACCAGATGTCAGAAAAAACAACAGACAGCCATGCAAATAGAGACAGAGAGAGAGAGCGTTTTGTTCTGCTATCCTGAAGATGTTAGCTGTCTGAATGCCATTCAACGAATGTTACCCACCGGTCAAGAGGAAACATTCATAGATTACTACTGACGACTTTCAGCATTGAACTCCTAGTCTTTGTGGTGCCCGTCTCGAACTCCTATATTTTTATTTTCTTCTGAGAAAGCATAGCGACTG
>JADBJO010014838.1:0-10000 GCA_016801955.1 Conus betulinus
AGCACAGCTCTCTTCAAATAATTCTATTAGGACCACACCTACAGTAAGAAAATCCAGACTGTATTTACAGGTCAGAAGTCGGACATGCCATCCTCTGAATAATCATATGATAATGATAAATACAATACACATTAAACACAAAGCTTCCACATGCATAGTTTCATTCTTACAAAAATATACAGTGTATAACTCAGAACAAACAGAAAATCTTTGTTTACACCCCCATGTTTCAATACATTAGTAATATCAGTATCTTTCAAAAAAAGAAAAAAGAACTAGGGGGGAAAACATGCATGCAGGCTGAAAGCGTCTATGTCAAAGCCAACAATAAAAAACACATGCCAGACTGCAACAGAATCAAGGACACTTTTACAAGCATCAGCCACAAACAATTCATAAGACTATCACCTTACTCAATACAGTGAATGACAAAAACAATTCATGACATAATCAACACACACAATTATTTTCAAAGTCATTCACAGCTTCTGTCAAAGTGAAGAACTGGCTACACTATAGTGCTTTAACAACATACATGACCGCAAGAGACTATCCAAAGAAAATCCACACTCTACCCTTAGATCAGAAGTCTCTCACAAGCCATCTCTTGAGCAATCACATAAAAATGATGAATACAATGCATTAACACAAAACCAAGGACAGGCACAGTTTCATGTATACAGAACAACTAATCCATATACACCCTAACAAAAACAAAATCATGATGTACAACCCAGTGTGTCAATCCTGTCAGTGAAACAAACATGCTGTAAATAACACAACTGGGGGAAAAACACATGCATACAGCAGCAGAAGAACAAAACTGTGGAAAAACACATACATGCACAGAAGAAAAAAAAAAAAAACTGTGGCAAAACACAGGAGGGAAAAAACACAGAGTGGAAGTACAAAATGGGAAAAAAAACACATACAGAGTGGAAGTACAAATAGGAGGAAAAACATACACACACAGAATGGAAGTACAAAACAGGTGAAAACCCATGCATACAGAGCAGACGTGTCATTTTCAGAGCTTACAGTGAAAATGCATGCCACTCTGAAACAGAATGAGCGACACTTTTTTATGCAGTGACTGAAACAATTCATGTGACTTTTACCTTACACTATGCAGTGAATTATGAAAACAATTCATGATGTAATCAATGCAATTAACTGCTACCAAAGTCATCAGCTTCTGTCTAAATGAAGAAACTTTGTACACTACAGTACTATGACAAAACACATGATCCGCATGTCATCATCTTCTGAAAAACTTTAAACATCGTCTGCTTTTTCACACACACACACACACACACACACACCCTCCTTACCCCTAAACAGAAGACAGTAAAAAGAAGAGGTGCCCATTCTTCGTTAAACTGGATCCGGCTTTCACAAAATGTTGCTTGGATGAGGTTTGGTGCTGCATTAATCAGTCGTGGGCAGATTCTCATCATCACTGTGAAAATAAAAAACAAGAAAAAAAAAATTACCTTTCACTTAAAATAGCTAACAGCACACAGCTCTTTAAAAAAAAAAAAAAAAAAAAAAAAAGTAAGAAAATTCCAACTTGTATCTTTGTCCAACCTGTGTCTTTAGTCAGAACTCTAACAAGCCATTACTTGAGCAATTGTAAAATAAATGTTGATACACAGCACATCAAACACAAAACTTAGGGCATGCACAACAAAATTGTCCATAATATTCTTTGAGTACAGCTAAGTGTTTGTTCATGAAATATCTTTACACCAAACAATTTCAATATTGCTGTATTTAAAACGAACATTTTGTGAATAATAAAGTTGGGGAAAGGCATGCATATATTAAGAAACAACGTCAGTGTCAGTGCTCATCACAAACACGCATGCCAACCTGTAACAGAATGCCTGCAATGAATCTAAACAATTCATGACGCAATCAATACACATGATGTCATCCGAAGCTTTTATCAAAGTTTAAAAGTTTTCTGCACACACACACACACACACACACACACACACACACACACACACACACACACACATATATATACATACACATCACACACAAATGCATGCACACACACACACCCCCCTACCTTCCTGTAAAGCTGAAAATAGCTTTCAGAAGTTCCTGCTCAGACAAGGTCTGTTTTTGTGTTAAAAAAAATCATCCATACGCAGATCAGCAGCTTCACTGAAAAAAAAAAAAAAAGAGAAAAATTATCATTTTGATTTAAACAGCTAACATCAAGCACAGCTCTCTTCAAATAATTCTATTAGGACCACACCTACAGTAAGAAATCAAATCCAGACTGTATTTACAGGTCAGAAGTCCGGCATGCCATCCTCTGAATAATCATATGATGATAATGATAATACAATGTACATTAAACACAAAGCTTCGACATGCACAGTTTCATTCTTAAAAAAATATACAGTGTATAACTCAGAACAAACAGAAAATCTTCGTTTACACCCCCATGTTTCAATACTATTAGTACTATTAGTATCTTCAAAAAAAAAAAAAAGAACTAGGGGGAAAACATGCATGCAGGCTGAAAGCGTCTATGTCAAAGCCAACAATAAAAACACATGCCAATCTGCAACAGAATCAAGGACACTTTTACATGCATCAGCCACAAACAATTCATAAAACTATCACATTACTCAATGCAGTGAAAGACAAAAACAATTCATGTCATAATCAACACACACAATTATTTTCAAAGTCATTCACAGCTTCTGTCAAAGTGGAGAACTGGCTACACTATAGTGCTTTAACAACATACATGACCGCAAGGGACCATATTAGGGCTGGGTTGATTCATCCCTTCAAAAAACATTGTTTTTTTTTGTTATGCGGCAACCAATGATGGAATCTCACACAGCAGTGTGTAATCCCAGCCTGTGTCAACTGGTGGTAGTGCGCACGGGGGTCTTGGTGACCTCGTTTACCGCGCGGGATAAAAAGTGCAAAGTTGCGTTAACTGTGCCTGTTTTGCATCAAGCTTGCTGGCGACACAAGATGTGTAAAATGAAAAATTCTTTTTTCCCGTGCAAGAGCAGTCTCTCAAGTGAGTTTTATGCCCCTTCTTTTGGCTGTTTAAGCGCGGGGTTGGTTACTGTCAGCCCTTTTCTCACCATGCCACCACGAAGAAAACTTAGCACCTTTGACAAAACCAGGGCGATTGCGTGGATACAAGATGGCATTGCAAAGGCTGAAGTGGCGCGACGACTTGGTGTGCATCATTCAGTTATTGTTAGACTGAATCAGCGTTTTAGGGCGACCAACAGCGTTGAAGAGAGGCCACGGTCAGGTCGGCCTAGGCAGACTACTCCCAGAGAAGATCGTTTCATCGAGAGGCAGGCCCTATTGCAGCGGGATACCACTTCCACCAGCATCCAAAGGCAGCTTCGTATGGCAAATAACACCATCCTCAGCCGTCAAGCCATACGAAACCGTCTTCACCACTTCGGCCTCAGATCACGTCGCCCAGCTGTTCGACCACGACTGCTAGCAGCCCATAGGCTGGCTCGCCGAGCTTTCTGCCATCGTCATGTGAGATGGAACCAACAACAGTGGTCCCAGGTCCTCTTTTCAGATGAGTCGCGGTTTAGTCTTGAACACAATGACGGCCGAACTAGAGTTTGGAGGCGTGTTGGTGAACGTTACATTGATGCAGCTGTTCGCCAGACCAGGGCCTTTGGGGGAGGATCTGTTATGGTATGGGGTGCCTTCAGCCTCCACCACAAGACACCACTCTACCATATTGATGGAAACCTCACAGGCATCCGCTATCGGGATGAAATCCTGGCGCCTTCGTTGTTGTTCGACCATGCAACGGATAGGACCCATGGCAGTCTTCCAAGACGACAATGCTCGGCCACATAGGGCCCGGGTGGCCGAAAACTTCATTGTGCAGGCCGGCATCACAGGATGATCTTCCCGCGTATAGTCCCGACCTCAATCCCATCGAGCATATGTGGGATGAGTGGGGAGACGTGTGAAGGAGAACCATCCACCTCCCCCAGAGACCGCCAGGATCTCTTCCAAATGCTGCAACTGGAATGGCAGAGAATCCCTCAGAGGGTCATCAGAACACTGGTCAACTCGATGAGGAGTCGCTGCGTGGAATGTCTCGCCAATGGCGGTGGCCACACCCACTATTGAAATGATTTTGTGAACTGACAGATTTTGCGAACTTTGATTTCGACCCATCCTCTGTTTTAATTGTCTGTAAATCAACAACCGTTCATTCGATCCCAATGAAATTCAATGTACGTTGGAACAAGATAATGAATTAAATCTGTTCCCAATTTCAAAATCGTGGCTTTTATATTTTGGAAATTATGCGGGTACATGTAATCAGATCAGGTGGAATATCTCTGAACAGTGTTTTCACAGAGTCTGCAATAAAGCATGATGGAGTTCCACCACTGAAACAATGTAGAACTGACTCTATTATCAATACTTTACCATCAAAAGCATTCTAAAGTATACCCTCAACACAAACAAAGTCATTATCTCAGTAAGGTTGGTCATTTCTTTCATGCAATGACAAGTGAGAAATATTACCTCAAAGCCAGACTGGACTAGACTGGCTTAGCCTAAATACTCTATTAAAAAAATAACTATTTTGCTGTGAGACACACCACATCCTGCTCTCCTCATCATCTTTGTACTGCAACATCTTGGCCTGCCTGGATGTCCACTCTGCAAACACAGTTTTGAAATTTGAATTCAACTGCTACCTGAAACAATGCAAAACTGTACACACACACACACACAAAGAGACCGTGCTACTTACCAGCAGAAGATCCAGGTCTAACAATGGCTGTCACACCTGATGTCCTGGAAAACCCTTCATTCCGCTGCCCCCCCAACCTGGGTACTCTTCCTCACCTGCAATGATTCAGCACATTCAATCACTGGTGTGATTTAGGAACCACTGATGACTGCCTGAATTACACATGCAGTAAACTACACCTTGAACACTAAACTCTCCCACACAACATCAGTCGATTTCCCATTTACAAACAGAACTGTTCAACATCTACCAGGCTCTTCAGTGTAGTCTTCTTAGCGGATTCTTCAAGAGCCCTCTTCATTAGCAGAACACATTTCACTCTAAATTCAGGAATCACTGAATCACACATGATGAGTTAATATGCATGCCCCAAACAATACTGCCTCTGTAAATAACACTCACTCGCACACATACATGCACCTCTCCCTGTCCCTGTGTAGTCAGTTTGAGACACCTACATACAAAACACAACTAAGAGACATCCAACAATAATATCCCCCCTATACACAACACACACACACTTACACACACAGAAACACACCTCGCCACGTTTCTGGCCCTCCAAATGGTTCAGTGCCTTCAGCAGTCTTGAGACACCTGCACAGACAAAAAATATGAATTAAAGTATAGGCCCTCAACAATGTTGCCTCTGTGACTATCACACACTGACTCACAACCACAATCCCATTCTCAACACCTCTCCTCTCCCCTTCTCCCATCCTCCCCCTGTCTACTCCCTCCCCCCCCCCCCCCCCCCCCCCCCCCCCCCCCCCTACCTCCCCCACCCCACATTCTTCCCAACTCACCAACACACACAGACAAACACTCATCTCATATTTGGCTCTCCTCTCTCTGTCCAATGTCTGTAGTTATCTCAAGACACCTTCCTAGAGAACAAAATTAAGTCAGCATAAACTTCCAACAATGATTTCATCCTTGTAAATGACATACAGACACACACAGATACACATCTCACCTTCTTTCCAGCCCTCCAAATGGTCCAATGTCTTCTTCAGCAGTCTTGAGACATCTGCACAGAAAAAACAGATAGTATATGCCCTAAACACTGTTGCCCTTGCAAATAACATACTCACACACCCAAACACACCTTCTTCTCCCCCCTTCCCCCCCCCCCCCCTTCCCCCCCCCCCCCCCCCCCCCTCCCTGTGGCTCCCTCCTGACCCCTCCACTCTCCCTCCTTATCCAGCCCTCTTCTCCCCACTCTGTCCTTCCAAGCTGTGTTGTTATAACTGAACACCTTTGATTGCCGTCAGCCTTTTTTTCTGAAACTTAAGAAACATAATTGCACAGTAACACACACACACACACACACACACACACACACACACACACACATCCCTGGTCACACAAATTCACATACTTGCACTTTCTTATCTCCACTCTCCTCTACTTCTTCCTTCCCTATTCTCCAAATTCCCCATCTATCCAGTCTCAACTCTCAAGTCGTCAACAAATTCTTTTTCTTTTCAATTCACACAACCCTTTAAAATACATCTTCTAAAAACATACCAGAACCTTCTTTAAAATCTTTCTTCAGTAAATTTCTTAAATCAGATAAAAAATGTTCATCTCTTTCAGAAGTTCAACGATCACATCAAGTGGGACATCTCTGAACAAGGTTTTCATGGAGTCTGCTGTAAAATTAATGCTTATGTCTCTCATCATGCAAATCCCAACTTTCTAAAAAGAATGTTTCACTGTGAGTGGTACACGACACGGAAAACACCATGGAGCTTCTTCACTTTTTAAAAGATAAGAGTGGGTGTAAAAGGAGTGGCCTGTATGCAAATGGAGCCCAGAGCCCTAAAAGCAATGGCAGAAGCGGCAGAGAGGTGTTCAAGCTGGATCTGGTCAAAGAGGAACAAAAATGAACTTCATATAAGGTTTAACTTTCCTACAAATATCAGGTGTCCCAGTGGCTCAGTGTTAGAGTGCAAGTCATTAAGTGGAAAATGAGTATGTCCAGAGGGTCATGGGTTCGAATCCTAGCCATGGCTCATCCCAAGATGGGGAAAAAAAAAAGGGGGCAGCAGAGGGACATCCGGAGTCATGAACTGCGTGTGGCCCAACCCCCCTAGAGTGTCAGGAGATAAGGGCTGAAAATCTTGCTTGAAGGGGGCTTCTCTTCTGAGGACTCTCTGCTGCCACACTCTCCACGAGTTTCTTTCTTCTGGTGCATGGGTAAACCACTGACTTCCGGGAATAGGCCGGAGGACGTCCGGGAAAGACTGGAGGACACTGGGAAAGACAAGAACCAAGGGCTCTGTGGGCTGGCTCCCCACTTTGCCTTCAACATGTGGCTACTAAGTACAAAAGAAAAAAATGTTCCCAGGATTCACTGAAAGGGGGAGAGAATGATGAATCCATCAGTGCTCAACCAATCACGACTGCAAATCCCAAACGGACTATGAACATGGACTAAATGGAATATCCATGTGTCTGTGGAAAGCGTTTCGCTACCACCCGTGGCATGAAGATCCACAGAACAAAGATGGGATGTGTGAAGACTCATCTGAATGAGCAGCAGCGCTCTGCATCAGCAGATAAGACGTCAGAAGACCAAGCCCAGGATTTTAAACCACAGTGCCAAGGACACCCACACTGTTGGTTCGGATGAGGAATTGCATAGGCCCTCGATGTCAGGCACCTGAAACTCAACCTGCCACCAGCAAACGAAACTGAAGATTGGGAGAAACTGGATGCAAAAATCGTCCAAAGACTCGATGCACTGAAAGGGGAAAAGCACCCTGGAACACAACTAGCCACATACGGGGATATTGTGTATGCCACATGTAGAGATGCCTATGGAGCAAAACTACCCAAAGAGAAAACACCTCCAAAGAAATCCAGACGCCTAGAAGAGATGGACAAGATCAGGGTCCAAAAGGTAAGGTGATCTTCCTTATAGCCCAGCTGACCACAAAGGGCCATATCAGGGCTGTCACCACGTTAAAATCAACTCACATGTCATCACAAAAAAAAAAACAAACAACAAAAAAAAAAAAACTTTCACATATTTTAAAATACATCTTCTAAAAGCGCACCAGAAACTTTGTTAAAAATCTTTCCTCCGTAAAATCTCAAATCAGATGAAAAATGCTAATCTCTTTCAGAAACCCAAAGATCATGTCTGGTGGGACATCTCTGAACAGGGTTTTCATGGACTTGGCTGTAAAGTGTTTATGTCTCACATCGTGCAAGTCAGGGTCCAAAAGAAAAACCTCAAGAAGCAAATGAAGACTGCACTGCCAGCTGAAAAACAAGGCTGGGAAAAACTCTGGAAAGACCTGAAAGCAAAACACAGCGCCTTCAGCAAAGCGGAATCTGCGAGGAAGAGGAAAAGCTAAAAAGAAGCACAAGAGCGCTTCTTCATAGATCCCTTCCAGTTTTGCCAGAAAAGTGTGTGAGCAGCAAAAATCTGGGACCCTAAGTGTGGACAAAGTTGTTCTTGAGCAGCATCTGAGGAAAACATACTCACAGAGCAAAGCACCACTCGACATTCAAGGTTTGGTGTGGCCAACCAACCCTGAGGAACAGTTCAATGACAAGCCTCCAACGTTGGCGGAAATCAAGAAGGTGGTCAACAAAGCCAGAGCCAAATGGAATACCTTACCAGCTGTACAAGAAATGTCCCAAGATGCTGGAGTGGCTCCACAGGCTGCTGTGATCAGCTTGGAGAAACCAGAAGATCAGCGGCCAGTGGATGACAGCAGATGGTGTGTATAGCCCAAAGAGCAAAACTCAAGTGACATCAGCCAATTCAGGCCAGTATCACTACTAAACGTCTAGGAAAAAAATCTTCTTCTCTGTCATGGCAACAAGGCTGACCAAGTACCTCATGGAAAACAAGTACTTGGATGTGTCAGTCCAGAAAGGTGGCATCCCAGGCGTGGCTGGCTTTGTAGAACACGCCACAATGATCTGGGTTGCAATCCAAAGAGCGAAAACAGAAAAGAGACCTGGACGTGGTTTGGCTTGATCTGGCAAATGCATATATATGGATCTGTACCCCATGAGATGACACAGTTGGCTCTTGAGATGCACCATGTGCAAAGAACATCCGCAACATGCTCAAGAAGTACTTCAAGGCTTCTCAATGCGGTTCTCTACCAAGGAGTACATAACAGATTGGATCAACTTGGAAGTGGGCATTGCAATGGGCTGTGCAATTTCCCCAACACTGTTAGTGTTAGCAATGGAAGTCATCTTGAAAGCAGCAACAAGCAATGCAAGACAAACAGACCTTGGCGATGGATACAAGACGCCCCCTCTCAAAGCCTTCATGGATGACACTACAGTGATTTCATCCAGAGAAGACGAGACATGTCATGTGTTGGACAGGCTGGACGACATAGTTGCCTCATCCAGAATGAAGTTCAAGCCAAAGAAACCACGGAGTCTCTCACTGAGGAAAGGAAAAGTGGCCAAATCTGTGGTCTTCAGTGTTGCCAACCAGGCCATTCCAACAGTCACAGAAGAGCAGTCAAGAGCCTTGGAAGATGGTATGATGATGATACGCTGAAAGACACATAAAGAGCAAAAGAAACCAAACAGATGTTGGAAGAAGGATTGAAGACCACTGACCAGTATAGGCTCCCTGGCAAATATATAAGGTCTGGTGTCTGCAGTTCATGCTGATACCAAAGCTCCTATGGCCTCTGATGATATACGACATCTGCACACCAGCATAGTGGAGGCAATGGAAAGCCAAATCAACAAGTTCACAAGGAAATGGCTTGGTGTCCCACCCTGTCTGACTGACATAGCGCTGCACTGTCGCCAAGCAAAGCTAAAACTACCACTGAAATCCATCCTGGAGGAATACAAAGCAGGGAAGATCAGACTTCAAAGCATGCTGGAGGACTCAGGAGACTGAGAGTTATCGTGCAACTGTTGTGGTTGGAGCCTCGTCAACGAAGTTCGAATGTCACTCGCGCTGTCAACATCGTCCCCATCATCACTCGATTCAAGCTCAATATCGGGATCAAAATCTTCTTGATCAGAGTCTCTATCATGAAAAATACTCAAATCTTCTGTTGCATTATACCACTTTTTTGCTGCCATCATACCTTGTCAAATTCACTTGCAATTGTTCACCTCATGGCTCAACGAAAACCGGTCGCTTTTTGAAACTCGTGATCACATCCCGTAATGTTGGGTATCAAATGAAAGGGCGAGAACTCTACTTTC
>JADBJO010014838.1:15000-31003 GCA_016801955.1 Conus betulinus
CTGATAAACGCAACAGTAAGCTCAGAATGTGCCTGCACACATGAGCTTTTTGCATCAAGCAGGAAAGCATTCATACCATCCAGTGCCTACACTCCATGAGTCCCTCTCCTGGCAAATGGCAGCAGCGGAGTACTTCAATAAGCTGCATGTGCGTTCTGGGTACTGGTAAGATAAAAAGTCTTCCTAACTCACCACCAGAAAAGTATGTTAACAAGCAACCATTTTTTTTTTTTTTTTTTTTTTAAATATTTTGTAAGTTTTTTTTTTTCATTTTTTCAAATTGTCTTTTTTTTTTTTTTTTTTTTTTTTTTTTCATAAACTACACACACTGACACAGACATGACGAAGACAACACCTCCAAAGCTTTCTAATCAACATAGGATTTTTTTTTTTTCCCATATGTATTTTTCTTTTTTTTTTTTTTTCATTTTTATATTTTATTTTTTTTTTTTTTTTTTTTTTCAAATTCTCTTTCTTTTTTTTTTTTTTTTTTTTTTTTTTTTTTTTTTATAAACTACACACACACTGACACAGACATGACAAAGACAACACTTCCAGAACTTCCTAGTCAACACAGGAACTTTTTTTTTCTCAACACAAAAAATCAAACATGACATCGCCTTTCTAGTGGACAAGAAACAATGAACTAAGTATAAATCTCGCATCATCGCATCATCGAACTCGCATAAATGCACGTTGAAGGCTGGCTGCCAATCTAACAAAAATGCGAGCAACACAGGGGGCAGTAACCCCTGCCCACATATACACACACATCTGATGACATCATAGCCAAACTCTTCAGGCAGTTGGACTTTCTGAACATTTACTAAGAGACTGACATACCAGATGCTGAGCACGGAATTAAAAAAAAAAAATTAAAAGAAAAGAAAACAAAAACAAAAACAGATTCTGCTGAGCACCATTCAAGTATCATTACCATACTAAAGATAATATGTGTGTGTGTGTGTGTGTGTGTGTGTGTGTGTGTGTGTGTGTGTGTGTGTGTGTGTGTGTGTGTGTACGTGTGTGTGTGTGTGTGTGTGTGTGTGTGTGTGTGTGTGTGTGTGTGTGTGTGTGTGTGTGTGTGTGTGTGTGTGTGTGTGTGTGTGTGTGTGTGTGTGTGTTGCCAATCAGGTTGAAAAGATACATTCTGCTGGTATAAATCTGACTGTACACCAATTGTGAATCACGGGAGAGAACTGTGAATGAAACAACTGCTGCCTGAGAGAGAGAGAGAGAGAGAGAGAGAGAGAGAGAGAGAGAGAGAGAAAGAGGGAGAGAGACTATGTTTTAAGCCACACACTGAATGGACAGTCAGGGACAGAGAAAACCAAGTGGCACTTTTCTTGATAAAATAGCTGACCAAATGAAGGTGATGGGTGTCCAACTATTGCGATTTTTTGGTTTATCAGATTCTTACTTTTTAAAAACTAATGCTTTTGTTTGTTGTTAATGACTCAGGTAAAGGATGCAACCAAGAATCAAAGTGAATCAAAGGCAAAGAGTTTCAGATGGAATAGTTGTAGGAGAAACATCAGAACCATAACTGAGAAGAAAATAGTTATACGGGAAAGCAAGATTTCAGATTTTTTTTTCAAAATCAAAAAAAACAGGAAAGAGTGAAAAGGGTAAAAATGAAAATGAATGCAAATGACAGGCATGATTTTTTTTTTTCTCTCTTAAAAAAATGGGGGAAAAAGGAAAAGATGAGAGAGGAAATAGAATCAGGGATGGTGACTGAAAGGGGTGTGCCACTGCAGGGCAGAAAGCGTTAACGACAATGGGAAGACAACATTATGAAGAACTGTGGGGTATACTATTGAAGTGGGAATGCAAAAACAGGTGGACGCATTGGGGTTAGGGTGGTAAGTGATGGTGGTTGGGGTAAAATGTAACACAGGTGGACGCATTGGGGTTAGGGGTGGTAAGTGATGGTGGTTGGGGTAAAATGTAACACAGGTGGACGCATTGGGGTTAGGGGTGGTACGCATGGTGGTTGGGGTAAAATGTAACACAGGTGGACGCAGTGGACGCAGTTGGGGGGGGTTAAATGTAACACAGGGGACGCATTGGGGTAGGGGTGATAAGTGATGGTGGTTGGTAAAAAAATGTAACACATTCAGTGGATTTAAAAAATAAAAATGCAAAGAAAGGCAGTAATAAGAATTAGTAGCCAGGGTCAGATGTAGACATGCAGAGGTGGGTCTGGGAAGGGAAAGGCGCATCCTCAAAATCACCAGCTTATGGAAGGGAAACTAAAACTTGGCAGCAAGAGTCAGGGAATTAGAAAATAGAGCGGAGACTGGCGACAAGTGACAAGTGAAGCAAGAACAGGATTAGCAGAGGGTCAGGATGAATGGTCAGACTGGAATGCGGATTTCAAAAACAAAAAACAGCTGAGTGGGCAGTGCAGGAGATTAGACAGGTGTGAACAGATGTCTGCCAAATGTGGGTTAAACTTATAGCAAAGAAGTGGAAATGTGAGAGGAATTAGGGAAAAAGACCAGAAGGGGGGGGGGGGGGGGGGGGGGGGGGGGGAGTTGACGAGACAGGCAAGACAAAAAAGTTAAGTTCAGGAAGGTGAGAAGGAGAGCAGAATGGATTTCAAGAACAGGAGTACTCAGATGAAGGGTGGAAACATTAATAGTGGTATAGGAACAGCTAAGTATGCAAACATCTCATCCATGAAATGGTGTTGCTGAACAAGTTGCAAGTCAGAACGAGTCAGAGGGAGTGTACATGGTCACAAGATCAGAGAGATAAGATGCAGTGCCAACATGTGGTGTGCCTTGTGTGTTCAGAGCATGTTCAGTGTGAGACAGGCAGACAGATAAAAAAAAAGTGAGTGAGTGTGTGTGTGAGTGTGTGTGTGTGTGTGTTGTGTGTGTGTGTGTGTGTGTGTGTGTGTGTGTGTGTGTGTGTGTGTGTGTGTGTGTGTGTGTGTGTGTGCATCCGTGTGTATACTATTTCATAAACGAGATTCTAGAACCCATCAGAAATAATGTTAAACTAAAGACAGAAAGAAAGAAAAACAGCAACACATTTTCTAAAATATGAACTGAAAGAAAGTAAGTATTAAAGGAATCTTTAATTACATAAACGGTTAACAATCAAATATGTTTCATGTCCACTAGAAAAGCGATGAGCAAATACATAGAAGCCATATACACAGAACCAATAACATCACTGGAAAAAAAAAGCAAATACAGAACTTATATGTACAAAATTTACATGTGGTGCTGCCGGTCTCCCTGAGCTAACCTAAACTACCTATCATGATCTATCCCTACCTGACCCTATCATGATCTCTCCCTACCTGACCCTATGATCTATCCCTACCTGACCCTATCATGATCTATCCCTACCTGACCCTATCATGATCTATCCCTCCCTACCTGACCCTATCATGATCTATCCCTACCTGACCCTATCATGATCTATCCCTCCCTGACCCTAATATTCAACCTATACCTAATGCCCGGGCCATTTCCTACAAAATGCCACTTCAAATTTCAATTTCAATAGTTGCTGCTGGTCATGAATAAACATATCTACTTTTTTTTTAGGCTATTCTATATAAAAAGTGTCCTTTTCTTTTTCACTGGTACTTCGATCTTATCAGCGCCAAAACTAATATAATATTTTTTTTTTATACATCAAATTATAATTATTATATCACAACTATTAAGCAGCAACAAAAATGTACATGACTAGTGCTTCTAATACTATTACTGCTGTGCCCATCAAAATAAAGAGACAAAACACTACAGAACTAAATATACAATAAGAACAAGGTTAAGTACAGCAACACCATCAAAACAAACATATTTTAAAGACTAAATCTTTTTATCTACACAAACTATCTACTCCCATCCCTTAAGTTAACTACGCTATGAATTGTTAGATTTGCCCTTTCTTCACTACACCCCTCTACATGACAACTCTTAACCCTGACCTTATCTCTGACTTGCATCAAACCCCCACCATCTGCACAAGACTTTCTTCTTTACGGCCACCTCAGGAACATGGCAGATGTTGCAGCCTGAAACAGGAGGCGACGATTACCGCCGGGCCCTCCTCCTCCTGTTCCGTTCCTGGCGCCTTAAATAGGCGTCTGTTCTGAAATCGACAGACTGGTACCGGTCAGGGGGCCTCCCTGACACGGCCCGAGCGACGCAACAGCGGGCTCTCCTGCCGGAGCAGGCTGGTCTTGCCTAGGCCCCTGTGGCTGTGGATCCCCCACTGGTGGAGGGGGCTGATGGACTGCCCTACCGACAACCACAGGTGCCATAGGTTGGGCCTGTGGAGGGGGCTGATGGACTGCCCCCCTGCCACAACTGCAGGTGGTACTGGTGGGCCTGTGGAGGGGGCTGATGGACTGCCCCCCCTGCCACAACCGCTGGTGGGTGGAACTGGTGGGCCTGTGGAGGGGGCTGATGGAGGGGGCTGGACTGCCACCTGCAGGTTGTGGGCCACTGATGGACTGCCCCCCCTGCCACAACTGCAGGTGGAACTGGGTGGGCCTGTGGAGGGGGCTGATGGACTGCCCCCCCTGCCACAACTGCAGGTGGAACTGGTAGGGCCTGTGGAGGGGGCTGATGGACTGCCCCCCTGCCACAACACCGGTGGAACTGGTGGGGCCTGTAGAGGGGGCTGATGGACTGCCGCCCTTACCACAACCGCTGGTGGAACTGGTGGGGCCTGTAGAGGGGGGGCTGATGGACTGCCCCCCCTGCCACCACCACAGGTGGTGCTGGCTGGGCCTGTGGAGGGGGCTGATGGTCTGTCCCCTCATCCACAACTGCAGGTGGTGCAGGTGCATCTTCTGCAGGTGGGACTGATGACCTAACCCTCCCACATCCTGCCCTGACACTGCCACCCCACTCCCCTCCCCATCTTGCCCTGCGTCTATCACACCCTCTACATCTACCACCCCCCCCCCCTCCCTCCCTCCCTCCCTCCCTCCTGCATCTTCTTCCTCCCTCTCTTCCCACTCCTCTACCACCTCCATCCCTTCTACCTCCCACTCCCTACCCTGGTCATGATTAGACTCAGACATGACAGTGGAGGACAAGACAGGCACAGGGGAACTGGCGGGTGAAAGCACCCGCCATGGCTGCTGCCCTGGGGACCTAGCCGTAGATGTGGATGGCTGGGGTTCATCATCGGGTAGAGGGATGGTGGCCTCTAGCCCCGTGCCCCTGGTGATTACCACTGGGCCCCTGCTGCCTGGCCTCTAGCACCAAGGTGGACCCCTGGGGTTCACCACTGGGCAGAGGGATGGTGTCCTCTAGCCCCGTGATTAACCCCTGGGGGTTGGGCAGAGGGATGGTGTCCTCTTGTGATTAACCCCTGGGGTTCATCAGTGCTGCTGGCCTCTAGCACCAGTGGACCCCTGGGGTTCACCACTGGGCAGAGGGATGGTGTCCTCTAGCCCCGTGATCAACCCCTGGGGCTCATCATCGGGCAGAGAGCTGGTGACCTCTACCACGAAGGTGAATCCCGAGCTGTCTGTCTGTGTGTTTGTGTGCCTGTGTGTTGGAGCATTCCCAAGCTCCATGGTGCTGTCTGACTGGTTGTGCATGCTGTATGTGGTGGAGTCGTTTCCATGACTGTCTGCGCCTAACAGACCTACAGCAGCAGCCGGGGGACCTACCCCTAGAGCCCGGGTCATCTGACCGGCAGCACCCTCGTTACCCGTCCGGGCGTAGGGGGAGAAGCGAGGAGAAGTATGGGACCTCCTGGATGGTCCAGGGACTGGAGTGGGGCTGCTCCCCTGTCCCCTGGTCTCCTGTGCAACAGAATCACAACATCCACATCATCAGTTTACCAGCACTTGCATCAGGAACATGGTGCAGAGCTGGATTCAATTCAAAGAGTGCATACAGTGACAATACACACTTCAGTCACAATATACACATCGGTCACAACACACACATCAGTCACACACACACATCACTTACAACGCACACATCAGTTACTATACACACATCAGCCCCAATACACACATCAGTCAAAACACACACATCACTTACACACACACATCAGTCACACACACACATCAGTCACAATACACACAACAGTCACAGTACACACATCACTTACAACAACACACACATCAGTTACAATACACACGTCAGCCCCAATACACATCAGTCACAATACACACATCAGTCACAATACACACATCACTTAAAACACACACTTCAGTCACAATACACACATCAGTTACAATACACACATTGGTCACAACACACATCAGTCACAATACACACAGTCACAATACACACATCAGTCAACCAACACATGTCTGAAAAAACACTGCGCAGAGCTGGATTCAACTCAAAGAGTGCAACACTGTCATAGTACACACACCAGTGGCAATACACACATCAGTCAATACACACATCAGTGGCAATACATACATCATACACACATCAGTGGCAATACATGCATCAGTCATACACACATCAGTGGCAATACACACATCAGCATACACACATCAGTGGCAATACAGCATCACACACATCAGTGGCAATACACATCATCAGTCAATACACACATCAGTGGCAATACACGCATCAGTCAATCAATACAGTGGCATCAGTGGCAATACACATCAGTCAATACACAAATCAGTGGCAATACACACATACAGTCAATACACACATCAGTGGCAATACACGCATCAGTCAATACACACATCAGTCCACCAGCACACGCCAGAAAAGCTCTGAAGAGCTGGATTCAATTTAAAGAATGCAGCATTATCACAACACCCACATTGACTTGCAAGTCTTTTTCAACACACATCTAGTTGATGTGATTGTGGCAGGCCTTTTCATTTGTGCTCTGCTTCTTGCTTTTGTTACAATAATCAGCTGACAGAAAAGAGGGAGGCACCAGCAAAATCATTTCTAAAAGGTGAAAAAAAGCAATTTTGGTGGAACTATCCTCTAAAAACAACACAGCAGCAGCAGCAGCAGCTACAAAGTCATGTTAAACTAGCACCTCTGAACTAACAGGGTCTGTGAGCTTATCAAATGAAATTTAATGTTCATCTAGCAGTCGGTTATTCATAATGATGTCAGATGTGATGTGCGTGCATCTTGACAGTGATGCTTGTATCATGCCAGAGACAAGACATGTGCTTTTTCTGCCAAAAGAGAAATCATCGTTCCATGAGGTCACTCCATTCCTTTATATTCTTTTTTAACTTCATTGGCTAAAGATAGCAAAGCTGGGTCCTCTTGGCGACTTTTTATCAACCAGATTTCGTGTTGCTGCTCAGATCAACGAAACAGTAATTGCCGGCTTTCAGCCTGGTACCGGTACCAAGTCTGGCACCTTGGCCTCACATGATCAAGATGAAAGGCCTGGAGAGACTCCAAACTGGAGGGAACATTACAGGACAGGCTTCAAGATGTAGCTCAAAGTTTGGATGCAAAATGGGAAAAGAGGTTCGATGAACTGGAAACTCTTTTGAGAACTTCCTTAAAACGTAAACCCGATGCCATGCCGGAGACATGAGCGGAAATGATTCTGACGGTGAATATGACGAACGCGATGTTCTTGTTTTACGAGAGGATCAAGAAGAGCTACCTGTACAGCAGTGTGAGAAGGCACTGACTGAGGGAAATGCGTGTAGTTCTACCTCTAGCACCACTAAGAAGACAACACTCAGCTGATTGATGAAATCGAACAAGAGCTCAGTGGAAAAGACATGCTAGGTTCAAAGGTCAGTGATGGTTTGGCAACAATAGTCAATGGGCGTTTTCGCTGAAAGTTGAGTGTGAAAAGGTCCAGAAGGTGAAACATGAGGCTCGCAATCGACCGGAAAATTGCACAAAATTAGTAGTGCCACTGGTAAACAAGGAGATATGGTCCAAACATTCAACAGATCAACGCAAATCGGATCTGAAGATCGTACACTAAAGTTACGCTTCCTCTGAAAGACTTATATGGTGTAGCCACAGGAATACAGCAAAATAGTTCATTGCTTCAAATCATAATATCTAAGTAACTATCAAAATCAGTCAGTCACATCCACATGGCACATGTAAGCACAATCATCACTGGGAGATTAGGTGTGGTTGGGAGGGGGTGGGGGTGGGCCTGGGGATTTTGTTTAAAAAATTTTGGAAAATAAGAGCTAAATCATGAAGTCATCATTCCCATTCTCTGATACATGTGTGTGTGTGAGTGTGTGTGTGTGTGTGTGTGTGTGTGTGTGTGTGTGTGTGTGTGTGTGTGTGTGTGTGTGTGTGTGCGAGCGCGTGCATGAATGCGTGTGTGCGTGTGAGTGTGTGTGTGTGTGTGTCTGTCTGTCCATTTTCAGGTGACGGTGCAACAGTCTGACTTTTCAACATTTCCATGAGGATGTCTTCAACCACATGGACTATAGTACTTTTTATTAAATTATATATAATATTCATTCTGTCATTCTGTCGTCATCAGCCATGTATCCACTGATTTGAATGCTTCATTCACAGACGTATTTATCTTTCTACTGATCAAGATTTTTTTTTAGTTTTAGTGCTTCCTCTTCATTCTTATTTACTTATTTTATCATTTAGTCTTTTATTCATCTATTTATTCATGTACTCTGTGCGTGTGAGCGTGAGTGTGTGTGTGTGTGTGTGTGTGTGTGTGTGTGTGAGTGTGTGTGTGTGTGTGTGTGCGTGTGTGAGGTCTTTGTTGTGTGTTTGGGAAGGAGGGGGAGGGTGGGGGGGGGGGGGGGGGGGGGGTGCATGTCACTGGAAGAAATAGTCAGAAGACTATGTCATTGTGGATTAGAGATAGGAGGGATGCGAGACAGTGTGAGGTTTCTGATTACATCTTTTTTACACATACTTCCTTACCTCATGTAACGCTGGCAGCAGTTTACTTGTATTTTGATTATGCACAGAGCTTCAGATTTTTTTTTCAATCGTCATGGGACACATCAGATGGCAGCTTAAAATGAAGGGACAAAACGCAAGAGAGACAAACTTTGAAGTTCACATCTCGAGACTTTTCATCAGTTTTAACCAGTTGTTAGCTGTAAGCATCATGAATTTGCTTTAACTGTACTTTTGCTTGGTGAACGCTGTGTTTGCATATACTAACAAGTGCTGTATGTGTGTGTATGAGTGTGCGTGTGTGCATGCGTGTCTGTCTGTGTGTGCTAAATGAGAGAGAGAGAGAGAGAGAGAGAGAGAGAGAGAGAGAGACAGAGAGAATGTAACATCATTTGAGAACTGTCCATTCACAATTGCGATATTATTAGACAAAAAAAAAAAAAAAGGGGGGGGGGGGGGGGGGGGGGGGGGTGCTGGTGGAGGAGTTAGAAGAAAAAAAAAAGGTCAAGAAAGGAAAGATGTAAGGTGGGGTGGAAAGCAGTGAGAGTAGTGGAGGGGGGGGGGGGGGGGGGGGGGGGACTGTGTATATAGTCTTCCTGAACTGCATCATGAATGAAGATTTGTTCTCTGATCACATCTGCACACTGCACTGTTTGATTTACAACGAAATTTTTTTCTTCATGCTCTGTGGGCCGGTTTGTGACAACGTCCACCTGCAGTTTGCCTTCTGTGACATCTGTCACTGCTGGCACAGTGTATCAGGCCTTCTGTGACATATCTGTCACTGTCACTGTCAACAGTGTATCAGGCCTTCTGTGTGTATCTGTCACTGCTGGCACAGTGTATCAGGCCTTCTGTGATGTATCTGTCACTGTCAACTGCATGGCACAGTGTATCAGGCCTTCTGTGACATCTGTCACTACATGGCACAATGTATCAGGCCTTCTGTGACATATCTGTCACTGCCAACTGCATGGCTCAGTGTATCAGGCCTTCTGTGACATATCTGTCACTGTCAACTGCGGCACGGTGTATCAGGCCTTCTGTGATATATCTGTCACTGCCAACTGCACGGCACAGTGTATCAGGCCTTCTGTGGTATATCTGTCACTGTGACCTGCATGACACAATGAGTGCAGCTTGTATCAGGCCTTGAATTACACAGGGACGGTACTCTACGCTTCCTCGAGTCCTGGTCTAGTCCTGGTCTAGTCACTTGCTTTGATTCCAATCATTCAAAAGCTGATCATTCAATCATACCTCAGAACAAACTGTGGATGTGTAAACAGACAGGATGTACAGCTTCTGGTTCTCCAGAAGTTTGAGTTACCTGAATATGGACCAGTTCCTACATCTGCATTATGGCCAAAGGCGCGCAACATCATGGATCAAAACTTCATATGTGAAGCGTCATGTACAAATTTCACACAAGAATGTCGCTGGTGCTCCGACACTCTGAATCTCTATGTGCATATTCTGAAAAGTGAATTTATGTACTAATTATAGACAAATCAGTCATGTGACTTGATAAACAAGCCATTAATCACACCTGATAGAAAATAACCAAACACAGTTTACTAAGATTCTACTGGTGGTTTACAAAAAAAAAAAAAAAAAACTCTATTATGTTGACCGATCACAACTTACATTTCGAAGTTTAAAGCTATTTGTTTTCATCATTTGTACAAGTGAAATAACCAAAGCAGTTAAATTTTACCATCTGAACAGATGACATTTAACCTGTGAAAAACTTCTGACGCCAATAACTGCAACATCTGAAAGTTTTCTATACATTTCTTACATGGCAATGATAAAACATTTTGTTTCATTTCACTGTCTGACCAAAAATTTGATATCAGTCCAAGCCACAATTGACAAATGGCATAGTTTGAAAAAGGCTGACCAACTGCATACATTCCTCTGCTTTGTTGTATAAGACATTTTCAGACCACTCTCTACTACTATTTTTATGGGGCTGAAGTGTTTTTGAAAACTTTGTACAATCAAAACATGGTTCTCTCTTGAGGGCACATAAGACCGTATGGCGAAAGCTTGGCAGCGTGTCTGGAGTGGCACTGTCTTCATCTGTCCGTAGGCAGGGGTGTTTGGGTCTGTGGGGTGTGCTCGAGAGCTGGAAAGTGGTGTTTTTCACTGGTGGGCTCTGCAGTCATGAAATATGGGCTGGTACTCCAATGGGGTAACTACTTTAAGGCTGTTTGAGTTGCATCGTGTAGTCTGATTTACCTCTGTTCAGGACCAGTTATGTCCCTTGATATCTTAATGGAATGTCCTGCGCATGCCTGTACCCATCGTCAACATAGCACAGGCCTCCAAGGGTGGTACAGGACTGCTCTAAAGGCAGGTGAAGACAGTGCTTTCTCTGGGTCCTCCCCAGCACCTTCCGGTGTTTCTTTTTCTTTTCTATGTAGCTGAAGTGTTTTGAATAACTTTGTTACAATCAATACATGGTTCACATGGCATGAGTTAAGGTCCATTTGGCATATCATCATGAAACAATCAGTTTAACATCTGGATCTAACCATACATTTGTATGCAATGTCATTGAAAAATAAATCATTAACAAGAGCAGCAATAATGACAACTACAAAAATTACTTTCCCACATGCACTGCCATGTCTCTGCCTACAAAAAAAGATCACAGAAAGACATCACCTTGCACATGCAATGCCCACATAGCATACCAGAAGCTCGGAAGATAACTGACCCAGCACTGCAGAGACATTTCAACAAAGGAGAAACAAAAAAGAGCAAGTTAGCAGGAAAATGGTTTAAACTAGATATCAAAATGTCATTTCCTTTTCCAGTCTTGCTGGGCTACATACTACACAAACACAAAAAAAAAAGACAACCAATGTTTGGTAGGCACTCAACATCTGACCAGAGCATTGGGCTGATATGTAGGTCATACACCTGCTAAGTCGTAGCCACGAGATCCTCTTCCTCAATTCTCTCATCTTAGTTGTTAATTCATTTATCCATCAGCTTAAAATCATGCGTAGTGTGATATCAAAACTTTGTGGATGTGGTGTAGTGTAGCGTATATGGACTAGTCCGCATGCTGTGACTCCTCCTTGATGAATTGAAGTTAAGATAATGTTGCTTATAGCCCAGCCGACCGCAAGGGCCATATCAGGGCTGTCACCACGTTAAAATCAACTCACATCATTCACACAATTCTTTGAAATACATCGTCTAAAAACTCAACCAAAAGTTTGTTAAAAATCTTTCCACTGTAAAATCTCAGATCCAATGAAAAATGTTAAACCTCTTTCAAGAACTCAAAGATCGCATCAGGTGGAACATCTCTGAACAAGGTTTTTATGGAATCTGCTGTAAAATGTTTGTGTCTCACATCGTGCAAGTCCCACCACTTTTTATCAAAGGTGCTGAAGTAGAAGTGTTGAATCATACAAATATTTGGGAACTTTTATAGATAATAAGCTTAATTTTAAATCCCATGTTGAGTATGTCCTCAAAAAACATGTCAAAAAAAACCAGATTATATTGTCTTCGCGAGCTGCGATCATTTCATGTGAATACTGACATTCTTCGGACATTTTATTCATGCTTCTTGGAATCTGTTTTAACTTTCTCATTTATGTGTTGGTATGGTGGGTTGACTGTGAAGAGTAGAAAATGTGCTTGAGAGAAAGTGGTGAATGTGGGAGGAAATCGTTGGTGAGAGACAAAAAAGTCTGAGTGAGCTGTACAGGTGCCGAGTTGTTTGTAAAGCGAAGAAGATTGCGTGTGACCAGACCCACTTTTCTTGCAAATCAGTATGACCTTCTTCAGTCAGGACGAAGATATCTCGGTCGGTTAAATGCAGAAGTGTCAGATTTAAACAAAGTTTTATTCCCCTGTCCATTGATTTTATGAACTGAGGAGATGTTTAATTGAAATCCAAATTCCTTTATATGAATGTATGTCATATGTGAAAATGGGTAATGTGACTAAATTATTGTTTATTTGCTGTGAATGTGTGTGACCACAAATTAATTTCTCAAATTGAGATAATAAAGTTTTTACTGACTTGACTTGACTTGACTTGATCATTCTAAAAGAATGTTTCACTGTGAGTGGCACATGACACGGAATGCACAGGGAGCTTCTTCACTCTTTAAAAGGTATGAATGGGTAAAATACGAATGGCCGGTGTGCAGCCAGCATAGAACGGTTACTTCTTTACAACCTCCAGACAAAGATAAGAGGAACTCCTTTAGGTTTGGACGGATCTGAAAGAATTTGTTATTTGTCTGTGTATTCCAATCCTCATGCCAGAGGTCTCTGACATAATCGTTAATTTTGGATTTCAGATCTGAGCAGAGGATATATATGTTGGACATTTTCTCTCTTATGGCATTCTTAGCCAATCGATCAACCATTTCATTCCCTCCGATGCCAACATGACCAGGAACCCAAGCCAGAATAATGTTGTAACCCTCCACTTTCAACTTGGTCAAAAGTTCAAAGAAGTGTAAAAGTTCTGGATGCTGGAGGTTGTGGCCAGCTATGGCCTCCAAAGCTGACAGTGAATCCGACAAAACCAGAAAGTCCCTCTTCGTAGAGACTGTGAAATTATCCTCAGTGCCAGAACCAGAGCTGTAACTTCAGCAGAGTAAGCAGAAGCATCTGAAGGAATATGTTCTAACAGTATTTGAGAAGGAGCACCAGGGCAGTAGGCTGCACAGGCCACTCCATCTTCAGACTTGGAACCGTCAATGAAAATTTTCTGATAGGATGGGAATTCTGAACAAAGGTCAGCATACAACGCCTTGTATGCCCAGAGAGCTGGTAGACTCTTTGCGAAAAGCTGCAAGATCAAAACGAATCTCTGGTGTGAAAAAGGTCCACGGAGGCTCATCTGGAAACTTGGAAACATTGGAAACAACTCCTAGGTCTAGACCTGCATTCCGCGCGTGAGGCTGCATACAAAGACCAAACGGCGGAATACAGTTAGGGTTGTTTTCGAATTTGCTTTGGAACTGAGGGTCAAAAGACACAGTCATAGGCAGGGTTTTCCGGTTCCAAGAACAGTCTGATATAGTAATTTAAAGACAGTTTCAGCCTGCGGTTGGACAGTGAGGGTTCACCTGCCTCTGCATACAGCTGTACACAGGGGTGGTGCAGAATGTTCCAAGACAGAGAGACGAAGCCCTTGATGGTGGATAGGGTCCAAGAGTTTTAGATAAGACGGTCTTGCAGAGCTGTACACAGCACAACCATAGTCCAGTTTGGAACGGACCAAGGCTCTGTAGAGGTGCAGCAAAGTTTTCTTATCAGCACCCCAGTCAGTGTGCGCTACGACCCGTAGAATATTCAGAGCTTCAGAGCTTCTGGCAAGAGGTTTTGAGGTGTTTAATATGGCTGAGGAAGTTGAGTTTTGGGTCAAAAATAACTCCAAGGACTTTGGCCTCTTTGAGAGCTGGAATGGAAGATTTCCCTATTTTGATTTCAGGATCTGGAAAAAAAAAACTGATGAAAATGACTGATGAAACTGAAACTGGGCTACATATGTCCATTAAAACAAACACAACCAACTCACAGCTTCACTTTGTCTTCAGTCATTAAGGGAAACACGTCCAGTTGCAGCTTAAAGTAATGGAACAAACTGCAGAAGCATGAGACAAACTTAATTAATGTCTTAGAACCTTCACGCAGTTTTAACCAGTCCTTCGCATTAAACATCACGACTTTACTTTTGTTTTACTTTTTGGCTTAGTGGACACTGTGAATATGTAGACTATTGATCGTTGTGTATGTGCGTGTGCTGTGTGTGTGTGTGTGTGTGTGTGTGTGTGTGTGTGTGTGTGTGTGTGTTGTGTGTGTGTATGTGTGTGTATGTGTGTACATGTGTGTGTGTGCGCGCATGCGTCTATGTGTGTGTGTATCGTGTGTGTGTGTGTGTGTGTGTGTGTGTGTGTGTGTGTGTGTGTGTGTGCACGCGCGAGAGAGAGAGAGAGAGAGAGTGATCATGACTTAAGAACTGTCCATCACAATCATTATATTAGAGCAAGGGAAAAAAAATAACAAAAAATGGAAAAAAAAGAAAAACAAAAGGGGGTGGTGGAAGGGAGGAAAGGTGGAGGGGGGGGGAGGGGAGGAGTGAGCAATGGAGGTGGGTGTGGGCAGGATGTACCTGTGTGTATTGTCTTCCTGCACTGCTTTGTTAGGGAGGTTTGTCACTGTAATGTGTGTATTGTCTTCCTGCACTGCTTTGTTAGGGAAGGTTTGACACTGTAATGTGTGTATTGTCTTCCTGCATTGCTTTGTTAGGGAAGGTCTGTCACTGTAATGTGTGTATTGTCTTCCTGCATTGCTTTGTTAGGGAAGGTCTGTCACTGTAATGTGTGTATTGTCTTCCTGCACTGCTTTGTTAGGGAAGGTTTGTCACTGTAATGTGTGTATTGTCTTCCTGCACTGCTTTGTTAGGGAAGGTCTGTCACTGTAATGTGTGTATTGTCTTCCTGCACTGCTTTGTTAGGGAAGGTCTGTCACTGTAATGTGTGTATTGTCTTCCTGCACTGCTTTGTTAGGGAAGGTCTGTCACTGTAAATGTGTGTATTGTCTTCCTGCACTGCTTTGTTAGGGAAGGTCTGTCACTGTAATGTGTGTATTGTCTTCCTGCACTGCTTTGTTAGGGAAGGTCTGTCACTGTAATGTGTGTATTTCTGTCACTGTGATGTGTGTATTTTTCAAATTTCATTTAAAACTAGCATGAGACCCTCCCTGCCATCAGTTTTCAATAGAAATAAGGAGGCTGGACAGAGTGATGGGACATTGTTGGAGGTTGGTCTGTTTTTTTTTTGTTTGTTTTCATTTTTTTTTTTTCAATTGTTGCACTTTGTTTCCCCTTTCACCACTACTCTTATTTACCTACTCAAATTTTTTAAAAATTTATTATTTATTTAAAATTTCTATTTTATTAAAATTTATTTCATTTTATTAAAAAAAATAGCATGCAAATTTCTAGGCTTTTGTTTTCCTTTGAGGGTTGGTATTTTAGGAACCGATATTTTATCCAAATGAAGATTTTGTTTATTGTGACAATATATCAGTGCCATAAACACAGTTTTTCATACGAGTATATTTCCAAGTCCCTTCATATACTGCTCTTCCAAGAAACACTGTACTAGTTTGTCTCT
>JADBJO010014838.1:32355-39855 GCA_016801955.1 Conus betulinus
AAATCCTGCACTCTTTGTTTTGAAATTCAGATTGCTGTTCAACTTACACACACACATGCACTGACTTGGGCTCTCTTCAGCACAGAATAACTTTCACATTAACTTTGCTACAGAATCAAATTTTTACTTAATTGATATCAATATACTTGTCATAATATGTCCATGTGAAAAAAAAAAAATGATCTTTTTGCCTCCTGTCACAAAAATCATATCTTACAGGAGGCGGGTTTGGGGGAAAAAATGAAACAAAAAAATCACACATCTCAATAAGGATATTTCCCAGCAAAATCTGGCAGCTATCCATCCCAAATAAAAACCCCATCCATCCCAAATAAAAACTGATTTTCATGACTAAGTTTTTAGTTGTGCCTGGACTACCAGAAGGGAGACAACTAACTGTCAGTGCAGTGGCTTCACTGTACTCCTATTAACCTTGCACAAACTGCTTGTAATATCAGTACCAGCAGGTTACTGTGCATACACATGGACAGAATCTTTTGTCACACCTTTTTCTTTCACGTGGGTGATCCAAAGGATGTTCAGAGTTTGAAAACTGACTTATCATCACAAAAAAAGTGAGTTTTCAGGAGGATACTTCAAATTAAAGTTGAAAACAATGTCAGCAAAAGTTGTTGGCAGGTGCTACAGCAGCCAGTGTCATTTCAATGCTGGCCAAACTTGCAAATGGGCTGTTAATGCTGCCACAGAGTTAATAGCAGGTGCTTTCAAATGGGCTGTTAATGCTGCCACAGAGTTAATAGCAGGTGCTTTCAAAGCTGTTAACTCACAGACTCTCAGCCTCAGTGTGAGGGAGGGCCATGTAAGCTGTTCATTTTAGTTTGTAAAGTAATTTTAAGTTTTTCATATGGGCATTTTTTTTTTCTTCAATAGGGTCAGAGGAAAGTTGTGTACATGAATTTGGACACTTTTCAACTTTCATTTAAAACTAGTATTAAAGCCCTCCCTGTCATCATTTTTGAACAGAAACCCCAAATAATGAGGCTAGATGGAGTGATCGGACCTTCTTATCGTTTTCTTGTTTGTTTTGTTTGAATTCTGATGCTGTTTCCCTTTTCACCATTACTCTTATTTACTTTTTTCCCCTTTAAATTATGCTTTGTTCTATTACAAGTATGTTATTCTTTCTCGGTTATTCTTTTTCCTAGACACCCCTTTAAATTATGCTTTGTTTCTATTACAAGTATGTTATTCTTTCTCGGTTATTCTTTTTCTTAGACACCCCTTTAAATTATGCTTTGTTCTATTACAAGTATGTTATTCTTTCTCAGTTATTCTTTTTCTTAGACAACCCTTTAAATTATGCTTTGTTCTATTACAAGTATGTTATCAGTTGTTTCTTTTTCTTATTGCAACCCTTTTAAATTATGCTTTGTCTCTGTACAAGTGTGTGTTTCTTTCTCGGTTATTCTTTTCCCTAGACACCCCTTTAAATATGCTTTGTTCTATTACAAGTATGTTATTCTTATTATTCTTTTCCTAGACACCTCTTTAAATTATGCTTTTGTTCTATTACAAGTATGTTATTCTTTCTCAGTTATTCTTTTTTTCTTAGACAGTTTGGTATTTTATCTGCAAATACTTTTCCATCATGTACATTAAACACACTAGGCCTATTGCATTGTGGAAAGAGGTGTCTGTGTGTGTGTGTGTGTGTGTGTGTGTGTGTGTGTGTGTGTGTGTGTGTGTCCCCCTCTTGTGCGTGCTTATGTGTGTGTGTGTGTGTTTGTCTTCTGCCCCTGCACACACAGACCCCCCACCCCCCCCTTTCTTATTATTCCTTTGTCTTCTTCTCCCCCCTGCACACACAGACACCCCCCCCCCCCCCCCCCCCCCTTCCCCACACACACACACACACACTGTTTTCTTCTTCTGATCACCACTCCTCCCACACACACACACACACACACACACACACACACACACACACACACACAAACTCTCCTTCCCCTCTTACTTTCTTGCAAAACTCTTAATATCTTTTGGACTCCTTAGCACCCAGCAGAGGTGGGTAGAAACAACAGTAAGTTGTTGGGATAAGGTGGAATGGTGTTGGCTGCATGGGTGGAAGGGAGACGGGGTATTCTGTTTAACATGTTGTTCTATTACATGGTTTCACATTAGCATGTAGCATGTCTCTAAAACTGTCAATTATGTTTGATTTTCTGCTGAACAGATGATCAAAAAGCTGGAAAGAAGTCTTCATTCAAGTTGTGTGTGTGTGTGCATGTGTGTGTGTGTGTGTGTGTGTGTGTGTGTGTGTGTGTGTGTGTGTGTGTGTGTGTGTGCGTGTGTGTGTGTGTGTGTGTGTGTGTGTGTGTGTGTGTGCGTGTGTGTGTGTGTGTGTGTGTGTGTGTCCGTGTGTGCATGCGTGCATGTGTGCATGCGTGTGTGTGAGAGTTTATATGTGCATGTGCTTGAGTATATGTGTGGTACTGATGGTGCATTTCCATCTCTCCCTACCCCCCCCCCCCCCCACCCCCACCCCCGTCCTCTCACATCCAACTGCACCCTTCCTCCCACTTCTTACCCAGTCCCCTCTCCTCCCTTCCCCCCTCCCACTGCACCCTCCACCCCACTGTCCCCTTTGTTTCTTTTTCTCTCCTATGAACAACTCCCTGCACTCTTTTTGACTGTTCTGAAATGTAAACTGCTCTTCAACAGAGGCACACATATGCACCGACTTAAGCTGTGCACAGCAAAGAATAATTTTCACATTAACATTGATATAGGACTAAATTTGTACTTTGACGCTAATACACTGATCATAAATTGTCCCTTGTGGGAAAAAAAAAATTTTTTTTTTTTGCCTCCTGTCACAAAAATAATGTCTTAGAGGAGGTGGGTTTGGAAAAAAAAAAAATTACAAAAAAAAAAAAAAACTGAAATAAAGGTACCCTTTATCATGACAAGAGAAATGAACAAATGTGAGAGTAGTTCCCCAGCAGAATTTGGCAGCTGTCCATCCCATAGGAATATGGATGTTTAAGAAAAAGTTTTGGGTTGTGTCTGACTGCCAGAAGGGAGACAACTAACTATCAGTGCAGTGGCTTCACTGCACTCCCATTAACTAGGCACAAACTGCTTGTACTATCAGTCTGAGCAGGTCATTGCCATGTACATTTGGAGACACTCTTTTCCCCATTTTTTTTTTCTTTCACTTGGGGGTGATCCTAAGAATTTGCAGTGTGTTTCAAACTGACTATTCCTCATGAAAAAAATCATAATGACATTTTTAGGGGGTATTTCAACTTAAAGTTGAAACAAAAAAGAAAAGAATTATACAGCACATTGAATACACTCTTCCTACCCTGTACTCACCATGACCATACTGTGTTTAAAAAAATGTCAGTAAAACGTTGGCAAGTGTTTCAGCAGCCAGAGTCATTTCTAATACTAGGTGCTTCCAAAGGATTTACAGATCAACCAAAGAGCGTGGAAACCATGTAAACTATCCATTTTAGATGGGTATCGATTGAAGTTTTTCATGTGGGCATCACTTCTTCAATAGGGTCAGCAGAAAGTTGTGTACTACATGAATTCTGAAATCTTTCAAATTTCATGTTAAAACTAGCCCTAGGCCCTCCCTGTTATCAGTTTTGAACAAAAACACCCAAATGAGGAGAGATGGAGAGATGGCACCTTCTTAGTATTCTTGCTTTTTTTTTGTGTGTGTGCTTTTCATTTCAATTTTTTTTGTTTTGTTTTGGTTTGCTTTGTTTTTCATTCCTTTAAACGCTTTGTTTCCCTTTTCACCATCACTCTAATTTACTTATTCTTTTTCTTTAAGTCATGTTTTGTGTCCCATTAGAAATAATCTGCGATTCTTTCTTGGCTTTTCTTTTTCTTAGTTTGGTATTTTATGAGCTAATATTCATCCAGCATGTACATTGAACACAAAGTCTAAGTTTTCTGGTGGTTGTGTTGCTTGCAGGCTATGTTGATGTGAGTGCGTGCGTACATGCATGCATGTGTCTGTGAACGTGGGTGTGTGGTTGTGCGTGAGCATGCAAGCGCTCCCGCGTGGGTACACAAGCGTGTGTATGTGTGTGTATTGTTGGTTGTGTAAAGCGCTTACAGCCCTAATTTTCAGACAACAGGCGCTATATAAATTGACATTATTATTATCATCGGAAATGACTACCCTGGTAACCCTGATGTCCTTGATTTCCACACAATGCTATTTTTCATGTGATTTCAGTGTCCTGTCTCACACTGAGGGGAAGACAGGGGGACTGGAGGAGGGAAGAGTGAGAGGATGCTGCAGAAGGGGTGTGTAGATAGGGGGGGGGGGGGGGGGGGGGGGGATGCTGACTGAGGCCATCCTTTGTGATGGAAAACACAAGTTGAAAATTCCACTGCTGTACCACTATAAATTATGTCTTTGATTGTTAATTTGTTGCAATCTGTACACATTACAATAAGGATCTATATTATGTTTCTGAACTGAGTAGGATCCTCTAACTTCTTTTTTTTCCTGTACTCCATTACTTACTCCTTTTATCCTCCCAACCTGTATCACCTTTGGTCCACTACACGTATATATCACTGGTTTTGGGAGTAGTGATATTTCATTGTAAGAGCTAGTTTAGAGGGTTTTCCTTTGTTATGTTTTGTTTTGTTTTGAATGGAAGAATAACAGTTGTTCTTTTAAATTAGCATGATATTACTGTGTGCTGATTCTGACTGCTTAAATAGTGTCAAATATCTGGTGTTATGCTGGCTGAAAAGGATGTCCAACTTTTTGAAACATTGCTCTATGCTGCTTTTCTTAATATTTCTTTCAGCCTGCGTTGACCCACCCCTCCCCACCCCTCACACCCTTGTCACTCTATCCCCTTCCTTTCCTCCCTTCGGTCACAATCTTGCCATTCTCTTTTCATATGCATGCGTGCACGTGCATGCACACGCGCACGCACACACACAGTGCACACACACAGACACACACACATACACACACACACAGACACACACACACACAGTGACACACACAGACACACACACATACAATCCTTCTGATTGTGATCCAGCTCACTCTTTACCACCGTCCCCCATTCCACCGTCTTTCCTCTCTTTCTCTCTCTTTCTCCCCTCCCCCACCTTTCTCTGTCCTCTCTTCCCCACTCCTCTTTCATAAACTGTCATCCTCATGCTGACTGTCGGTCACATGTATGGTCATTTTGCCCTTTTTAGCATCATAAAGAAGAGAGACACATCCAGTAAAAACTGTTTTGTGTGTAACCGATATCATTTTAAATGTACTTCGTAGATGGAATATGTCGAGAAGAGACAGTCATATCCAGTAAGAACTGTTTTGTGTTACACTGATATCATTTGAAAATGTACCTTTGTAGTTGGAACATGTCATTCTCATGTTGATAACTTTTCCAACTAAACTAGCCGAGGTAAATTTTGTGTGAAGCTAACACATCATTTTAAGTTCTGAAGTGTGTCTTCACCTAGACATCCAAAGATATTCATAACAGGGACCTGTTTCAGTTCATGTAACTTAACCTGGGTCTAGATTTTTTTCATTTTTAAGTGTTTGCGGAGTTCCACAAGAGCTGGTAAGTTCAGACATATCTTTTCTTCACCCCCAAAATTGTAAGCGCTGAAATGGGGTATAAGTGGATTGCAACAGCCATTGTTGCTCAACCTGCTGTCACCTGTCATCACCTGCAGTGACCCTTATGTTGGTGGACACCTGACCCTGTTTTGCACTGGCATACCTAGTGCATTGCAACTTTTCTTTTTTCTTCTTTTGGAGAGAGAGGGGGGGGGGGGGGGGGGGGGGGGGATAAATCTGATTAACAAACAAAAAAAAGCTTTCTTGTCATATGTCAGATTTTGATATTTTTTGTACAATCTCCATTTTTTTTCTTTTTGCTTTCTAGTGGTGGTGGTTTGTTCTTTTATCTGGACACATTCCTACCAAACATGTTTAGAGTACAAGCCTGAACAATACAATGACCACCCCAATCCAGTTATCCACACTTCCTCAGCCCATTACCCCGGCCTGCAGTTGTTACTCAGCATAGCAAAAACAAACACAAGCGAGGACGTGTCGGGTAAAAGTTTTCCCGAGTTTTTGTTTGAAAATCAAAAATAAAGGGAAAAATTGGATGTGGCACATCCTCACACATTTCAAGAATACACGAAACCTCCTCTCTTTCTGTTATGTGCTCGAATTATATAAGTTGTTTTGATGCAATGCCCCAAATCCTGATCCTGAAATGACACAAAAAACAATCACGAGTCCTCACCGAAAAAAAAAAGGAGTGGGATGTGATCTCTGCATCTAGCCAAGTCACTGAAAAGCCATTAAAATTTGCCAGGATCAGGATCAGGATCAGGATTTGGGGCGTTGTATCAAAACAACTTTGCCTATTTAGGCTTTATACGCCCCTTTTCTCTGTGTGTGTGTGTGTGTGTGTGTGTGTGTATATATATATATATATATTATATATATATATATATATATATATATATATATATATATATATATATATATAAGTACAAGAATAAAAGCAGGCACACCAGCCACACACTCTTCATGTCTTTTTAAAAGCTGTCGCCTTTTATTTAGGCTTCGTCAGTATCAGAAACCCCTTGTTTCAGAATGTGAAACATGGGGTTCTGATACTGACGAAGCCTAAATAAAAGGCGAAAGCTTTTAAAAAGACATGAAGAGTGTGTGGCTGGTGTGCCTGCTTTTATTCTTGTACTTGTTGTTGACTGGCCAGTTTCTGGAGCAGCAGTGCACCCATACATCATTGAGCGGTGTCCAGCCTATTCCAGGGTTTTACCTTAATTTTTATATATATATATTATACATTTTTTTTGTCTGTTGGTCCAGTCATAGGCTAGCTCAGTCTAATTATCCATCGATTTCATATTTCATTTTAGTTATTATTCATGTTTATCTACGTGGTTCTTAAATACCTTAATACTACGTGCACATTTGATGTTAGTTAATTCATTCCAAAATTTGGTTACTCTGTTAGTAAATGTAAATTTTCTCAAATTAGTTCTGGAATATTGTTTAAATATCTTATCTTCACTGTTCCTTGTTGTATCTTTCTGTGCAGCACAAAAAAAAAATCAACATCATGCCCTATCAACATCATCAATACCAAGTCTCCTCTTATTCTTCTTTGCCTTAAGTGTTGGAAGTTGTCGATATGTTAATCTTTCCTGGTGTGAGTAATCCTTTTTTGTGTGTCCTTTTCTATAAATGTAAAGGGTCTTTTTATTATTCCAATCATTCAGTTGGCCTTGTTGGTACTATTCGCAATATGTTTGTCAAAATAGCAATTTTTGTCGAAAGACACACCTGGGTTTCTCTCTTCCTCACATTGCCAGACGTTCATGTCACTGATCAAGGAAAGTTACCTCTGGAAGGAGTTGCAGCAGTTCAAACTCACAATGAATACAGTGACTATGGTGAAATACAGGATATATTTGCCCTCACTTCCCATTGAC
>JADBJO010014838.1:44855-46063 GCA_016801955.1 Conus betulinus
GGGCACTGGGGGGGGGGGGGGGGGGGACGATGGTTTTAAACTGGGCTCCCCCTGAATCAAGTACTGCATAGAGGGGGTCGTGAGAAGGTGAAAACCTTGTTGCAAGAATGAAGGAACATTACAAGTGACAACAACACGACTTACTAGAAACTAACTGGCCCATGCTGATCCTGAACAGAGAAGGAAGCCACAACCAAAGAAGCCACGAAGAAACCCACAGACGCAAGAACACCAGAACACACGATGAAACTGGGTACAGAAAGCAACGGTAAACCTGGTTCACCGCTTTTATACTCCGACCTTATGGTGACCCGTTCATCCACTGTTCTCTAGGCTTCTTCTGTCTTTTCTAACACTCACGAGTTTCACGTGCTTCGCCGGTGTGTGATCAGCTGCTGACTCCATCAGTCTGTCCACTTTCTTTCCTCTCAACCTCAGTGTGTGTGTGTGTGTGTGTGTGTGTAGGTGCGCGCGTGCGCGTGTGTGTGTGTGAGTGAGTGAGTAGGTGTAATTGTGTGTATGCATGTGAGTGTAAGTGTATGTGCGTGTATGAATGTGAGTGTATGTATGTGTGTGTGTGTATGTGTGTGCGTGAGAGAGAGAGAGAAGGAGTGAGTGAGTGTAATTATGTGAGCGTGCGCGCGCGCACGCGCGCGCGCGTGTGTGTGTTTGATATATATATATATATGTGTGTGTGTGTGTGTGTGTGTGTGTGTGTGTGTGTGTGTGTGTGTGTGTGTGTGTGTATTCCATCCCCATTCTGAAGAAAGAACTATTCATATTGCCTGCTCTGAAACCTTTCATCTGCTGGATCCGACTCGTCATGGAGGCACGGCTGATTGTGTCTGTGCTTGCTTGGCATCATCAAGAGAGATATGCCACAGTCTACGATTCCATGGTATTCTCACCACTAAGGATTCAAAGAGGGAATCCGACAGCACCCCAAGGCAGACAGTGAAAAAAAAAAAAAGAAAAAAAAAAGAAAATGTGCTAAAGAAATGAGCTGCTGCTGAAAAAACTAATATCAGATGTAAACTGTGTCACATATAATGGTGAATGTTTGAGCCTATGCTTGAGGATCCATTCAAGGATGCAAGGGAGATCAAAAAGTTGTCAACAGTCAAAGTGGTTAGCTCAACTGTTATAAATAACCAAGCATTGTCAGCAGCTAAGGAATTGTACAGGACAGCCTTTACTTGGATCTCGTA
>JADBJO010014839.1:5000-7500 GCA_016801955.1 Conus betulinus
AATGTCACAACCTCTGTCAGTCTTGTTAGTCCGCCGCTTTCCAGAAAGCGAGCAGACCTACTAAATTCGATCGTATCTGTCTGTTTTTTCGTGTGGTTTTTGTTTGTTTGGTTGTTGTTTGTTTGGTTTGTTTTGTTTGGTTTGTGTGTGTGTCTGCCCCACGTTGGCCAAAACGGACATTTTTGGCAATGTCTCTTCAACCACTCAAGACAGCCTTTTCAAATTTCTTTGTTGATTAGGTAAGGCATGCTGATACTGCTCGCGATATATCAAGGTCAAAGGTCAAGGTCACGCTGATCGTTGAACACCCATTTCCTTTTTCTTGCAATATTTTCCAAAAGTATACATTACATAAGCCAAATTGAAAAAACACAAAAAAAGTGGACATCATAGAGTATTTCCACCCACCCATCCATCCACACACACACACACACACACACACATCTACACAGATAAGAGACAGAGTTGTGACAATTTGTGCAGCAGTGATTCCAAAAAAAAGGCATACAGGTGCACAAATTGTCACAATTGTGAAATTTTGTGCAAATTTGTGCAAAGTGTGACAACTTGTGAAGTGAATAATCGCACAAGATGTCATTGTGACATTTTGTGCAGTGGTGATATTTTGTGCGGTAACAGCACCCTATGCCACCCCAGCAATGCATGCAGACCAAGGAATTCTAATCGACGTAACTTTGGCTGGTGATGTTAATGGCGAACTGCCGCTTTTACAACAGGACCAAGCCATGCCACTGCAAATGGTTCCGGTGTCAAACACAATGGTCATCTACACCGGGGTCATTTGCATTTCCACGGAGTGGTTCACAGTTCTTACCCGGTGCGAATCGCCAGTGCTGTTTATCCCGAGGTGATTGCTAATTGGAGCGATTCTCATCCACACACACACACACACACACACACACGCACGCACGCACACACACGCACGCACACACACACACACACACACACGCACACACACACACACACACACACACACACACACACACACACACACACACACACACACACACACACACATGCGCGATAAATGCATACATAAATGAATATGCGAGTACTGAAGGTAGCGCACAGAACATCATGATATTGCCAAAACAAGGTGGAAAGTTTTCCTATTGTACCTCCCCTTCCCCCCCCTCCCCCTCCCCTTCTTTGCTTCTTTCTGTCAACATACTGAAGTTCGTGCATATTTATCAACTACTATTGCCTTTTTCAGTTATTAGGTAGGTGCATTTCCAATATTTGCTGCGACCCAAACTCTTCTTGATGCATGGCAAGAAATTGCGTTTGCATGGGGTGAAGGGTACGAAACGAAATTGTTTCCTACACTTTTGTGTGTAGATATTTAATAATATTGATGGGGCGTCTTACATTTGAGTATTCGGTCGTTCTCCGGTGCTTTGATTGGATGACACAGACACTCACAAAAGATTTCCTTTTCAGGCTAATAGGTAATAAAAAAAAAAAAAAAGCTCATCTACAGATGTACATCGTGAAAGATGACAGACAGACGGACAAATCAAATCTGTGTCAGTCTCTGTGACAGTCAGACAATGCCAGCAAGCGGGAGGGATGGAGAGAGACACAGATACACCAATTGTCAGAAGAAAAAAAAAAGAATCAGGAAGAACTTTATAATCCCCTTTCCAACCCACCCACCCACCCACCCACCCCTTCCTCAATCCCTCATCCCCGATGTCCCTCCCTTATCCAGGATTCTCTCATCTGTGCCCCGTCCACATAAGGACTGACAGAGCTGGACCCTCTGGACAGGCGCTGAGACAGACACTGAGACAGACACCGAGACAGACACCGAGACAGACGCCGAGACAGACACTGAGAGACAGACACCGAGACAGACGCTAAGACAGACACTGAGACAGACACCGAGACAGACGCCCGAGACGGACGCCGAGACAGACACTGAGACAGACGCTGAGACAGACACTAAGACAGACGCTGAGACAGACGCCGAGACAGAGACCGAGACAGACACTGAGACAGACACTGAGACAGACACTGAGACAGACACTGAGACACTGAGACAGACACTGAGGCAGACACCGAGACAGACACTGAGGCAGACGCTAAGACGCTGAGACAGACACTGAGACAGACTGAGACATACACCGGGACAGACGCTGAGACAGACACCGAGACAAACACCGAGACAGACACCGAGACAGACACCGAAACAGACACCGAGACAGACACCCGAGACAGACACCGGGACAGACACCGGGGACAGACACAGAGACAGACACTGAGACAGACACCGAGACAGACACCGAGACAGACAGGACAAGACCGACAGACAAGCAGGTCAGAATGGAAGTCCTAAAGACACGCCAATCACCAGGAAAGGAATTAAGAGGAGGAAGACAACCGTATCACGTGTCACGAACTCCCCAAACTGTGCCCCCTCTCTCTACCTACATGGCACTAACGATGGGCCAAGAAGACAAGGCAGACGACTCTCAAG
>JADBJO010014839.1:12500-17500 GCA_016801955.1 Conus betulinus
CTCAATTTCCTTACTTCCTTCATTCTTCCATTTCACTCACGCAGGGTGCATGCTATGTACAAATGTGTCAAAACATACCGACGGCCAAACTGGTCATTTCTCTTCCGAAAGTTGGTGATGGGATTTTACGTGTGCGCAAGATGTTATGCATGTGTCACACACGGAACCTCATATTTATAGTCTCATTCGAAGGACTGTATGGGAAAAATGTGAGTCAGAACCGATGTTAACTCCGAGGGAAAAATCCCCCTGTACCGAAACGGCCCGGCAGTGATTCGAACCGCCAACCCCAGGATCACCAAGGATTACGAGTCCGGCGCTCTCTACCACTGACCTATTCCGGTAGAAGAGCCGGCGTGAGTGAGCGTCCCCCGCTGGGAGACCGCCATCACGTCCGTCTATCAACATCACATCAGTCCCATGAACTTGCCGTTCCGACCATCATTTCGTCATGGACTTGCTGGCGTCAGGTGTTTTGCATGATGCCTTTGGGACCTTGGCTTTGAAAGTGTCAATTAAAGCCTAAAGGCCTTATCAGTCTTTCGTCTTAATCCTTATTCAGGTCTGTATTCTTCTGATATTTCAGCGCGCATTTACGACTGTTAGGCTGACTCACATAGAAAAAACATTTATCTTGAAGCCCAGACCCAGTCTTTCGCCCTCGTACGAAAGGCTAGCACTCAGCCCACCCCCTTAGGGTCTGGTAGAAAGGGGTGTAACGGATCTGCTCTGTGCGAGACTCAAACCAGACCCCCGGCGTGCAAGTGGAGGGGGTTACCCACTGGGCCACGCTTCCATTGTCTTCTCGGTTTGCGTTCTCCTAAACGTAGACTCCCTTGAATGCAAGCCATTTTTATTCGTTTTCGTCCATTCATTTATTCATTCGTTCATTTATTATTCACGCCGTGTGTCGTCTGGTGTCACTGTCTGAAATCTTCTCCAAAACAAACTTCATCATCTCTCTTGAAGGAAGTGTGTGGTCCTCATAGATAGATAGATACATGGACAGGCAAGGAGATAAACATACAAATAGGCAAACATACAAACAGGCATGGAGAGGTTTAGTGGCAGACAGAACAGATATAATCTTATTGATGATCGAAAGGGTTAAGTGACGGGGAAAAACCACTCTTCCCCTCCCCCCCCCCCCCCCCTTCCCCTCGAAAATAAATGACAAAAAAATTGGGGCGGGGGGGGGGGGGGGGGGGGGGGGGGGGGGGGAGGGGAAAGAGAAAGATCACTTAAATGATGATTTAAAAAAATAATAGTAATAATAATACTACTCATGACAATAATGATGATAATAACAATTATAATATTAATGATAGTAATAATAATAAAAAATAATTATGATAACAACAACAATAATCAACAATGATGATGATGATGATGATAATGATGATGATAACACATGATAAAGATAGTATTTACAATAATGATTATGATGATGATGATGATAATAATAATAATTATAATAATAATTATAATAATAATGATGATTGATGATGATAATAATAATAAATAATACTAATAATAATAATAATAATAACAATAATAGAAAGAAAAGGCAAGAGAACAGTGAAAAAAAAAAAAAGGAAAAACAAACCAGCTTCAGAGACGCATTCCCAGCTGATACAATAATAACTCCCCTCTATTCTCCCTTCACATTTTACTTATGCCCTCGTCTGTATCTCATCCAAGCAGTGCTAACGAATTTGGACGAATTTGGACCAAACAACAGACCCAGAGACAGAGACAGGCAGGGCGACAGGCCAGCAGGCCAAAGTGTCAGCAACGAAGTTCTATCACGACCACCACCAGAAAGGGATCAGAGGGACGATAATAGTATCACGTCACAGAGTCCCGTCTGTGTACCCCGCATCCTTTCCTCCAGTATTTGCCCTAATGATCATCACTGCTGCACACACATCAGGACCTGTCTGGACTGATTTGTTCTCAATCTTCATTCATTTACTGGTCTGGACAGCCACCGTCTGAGCCGCAACATAAACGGAGAAGGATTCCAAAGTTTCTATAGAGGAATGATATGAACTTAAACATTATGTTTAAAGTATTTCCCAGCTGAGCGACCTGTCTAAATCCGGTAGTCGTTAAGTTGAAAGTAATCATTATGAGCAAAATAATTGTAGATTGTCAAGAAACAAATTATATAACAACAGCAAATGCTGAATGTTTACATCAAAAACACTATTGTAAAACCTACCTTTGTGGCATCCATTCTAGCTTTGGCAAAGCTGTCTCTGAAATTTGACACCACACACAAAAACACTGCAAAATAGTAACTTAAATCAGGAATATTTCAACGAAACGTGTAGACGAAGTTTAGAGCTAATCTGTACAAGAATTCTTGCATCAAATCTAAATGCTGTACCTTAATGATTGTTTGCACGGCAGCGAGACATACTGTGCAGTTCCAGTCCTGAAAGTGTTGGTCCTCTGAGCTTGCTCTTTCAGTTACGGCATAAGAAAAAACATGGATCGGGAACGAAATTTTGATCGGAAATCGAAACGAAGGAAACAAAGAAAAATCATAAAACTTGACACTTGTGATGGCATTTCACAGATGTTTTCGGAAGGAGAGGAGGACAGACGTTGGGACAGTTTGGTTGGACAGACGGCCAGGGAGGCCCTGGTAAAAGGGATGGAGACTGACACACTACAGAGAGAGGAAAGAACTTCGGGAGAAAGGTGACCCGTAGCTTCCCCCACACGCAGTTGTTGTTGCTGGTTGATTCCAGCATTTCTGACCTCCATCCACTCTCGTGGCCACAACTAATGATGTCGGACAGCCAGAAAGAGAACACGCATACCTCTGTCTGACTGTCTGTCTGACCGTCTGTCCGTTCTGTTTGTCTGCCTGTCTGGCTGGCTGTCTGGCTGTCTGTCTGTCTGTCCCTCTCTCTCTCTCTCTCTCTCTCTCTCTCTCTCTCTCTCTCTCTCTCTCTCTCTCTCAGTGTAGCCTTTTATATCTCAAAGCGCACACACACACACACACACACACACACGCACACACGCACGCACGCACGCACGCACGCACGTACACGCATGACGCACACACACGCACGCACGCACGCACATACACACATACACACACACACACACGCACGCACGCACGCACGCACACACACACATACACACACACACGAACACACACACGCACGCAGTTTATCAAATACACTCAAAAGTACACACAAGAGCGCGCCCGTGCAGACACACACACACACACACACCACACACACACACACACACACAACACACACACACACACACACACACAAACCACACACACACACACACTACGCCGCTCTTCCACTCCTGCGTCTTTCTCCCGCCGCCCCAACATTAAACCACCTCCCCTACCCCATACCCCTTTCTACCCCTCCCCCAAAACAACCCCCACCCCACCTCTCCACGCCAACACCGATTCCTATTAGTAAAAGCACCACCCCTGACAGCATGAAGGAAGTGTTGACAGTGACGACGGATGAGGTGTTTCCAGAGCTGCCAGACGCGTTCTGCTGATTTGCAGGCCAGCGATGCTCTTCGGGGGTGGACAGAAACCCCACAGACGGTGCGGACAATGGTCTGTCCTACATTTCCTCTGACCGCCATCCCCGTCTCCGTCTGTGATCGTAGGAATGACCGATGTCACGTGTGTTCGGGGTGAAACTGATACCGACTGAGACTGGATGGAGTTCGCGAGATGCATGGAAAGGGAATAAAAGGTTTTATCAGGTTCAGGTAAATGTTCAAACAAAATATTAGTATTAGTAACAAAAAAACAGCAAAAGAACAGAAGCAATTTGCAGAAAAGCTGAACGATTTTTACTGTAGATTTGATGATAAAGATTTTAGTAAAGAATTAAAGGAAGTGAAGGAAGAACTCCAAAGCAATGTTAAAAACGATGTTGATGGAAGTGATTCTGTTGTGATTGAGGGAAAATGATGTTCAGTTTTTTTTCAAACGTTTAAATGTGAGAAAGGCAATGGGCCCTGATAATATCTGTGGAAAATTGTTGAAGGTGTGTGCTTCTCAGCTCTCCTATGTTTACAGTCGTTTGTTTACCTGGTCACTTAGAGAATGTATAATTCCTGTTTTATGGAAAAATGCCACTGTATGTCCTGTTCCAAAAAAAAACGCAAACCCAAGCTGTTTAAATGATTACCGACCAGTTGCCCTCACATCTGTTGCAATGAAATGTCTTGAAAGAATTGTCCTCAGTTATGTTTTAAAAGATACTACACAGTACCAAGACCCGTTTCAGTTCGCATATACCAACAGAACAGATCAACAGATGATGCCACACTCACACTTCTCCATCATGCTTTTTCACACCTCGAAAAACCTGCCTCCTTTGTACGCATTCTCTTTATTGATTTCTCATCAGCATTCAACACCATACAACCACATCTGATGGCAAAGAAAAGAAACTCATTAACATAAATGTGGGTAACAAGCTCATTCTTTGGATAATTGATTTTCTTACACAGAGGACACAGTCTGTTCGATATCAAAGTGTTGTTTCGTCTTCCAGAGTCATTTCAACTGGCGCACCCCAGGGTACTGTTTTATCACCAGTGCTTTTTACTCTGTACACAAATGATGATTGTTCAGGAAGTGATTCAACTTTGTACATTAAATATTCAGATGACTCAGCACTTGTGGATCTTTCCAACTCTGATTCTGTTTACTTCAAGGAGGTTCAAAGATTTGTTGACTGGTGCGATCATAACTATCTTGATCTGAATGTAACAAAAAACGAAAGAAATGTTGATTGATTTTAGAAAGAATCCAAAAGCTGTACCACCACTTTTTATCAAAGGTGCTGAAGTAGAACGTGTTGAATCATACAAATATTTAGGAACTTTTATAGATAATAAGCTGAATTTTAAATCCCATGTTGAGTATGTCCACAAAAAATGTCAAACCAGATTATATTGTCTTCGCAAGCTGCGATCATTTCATGTGAATACTGACA
>JADBJO010014839.1:22500-30000 GCA_016801955.1 Conus betulinus
TCATAAGTGGTCTCCCTGGCAGAGCTTCGTATCACAGAAGGGCAATGGATGTCCATACATGTTGGGAATGGCCACATACATGAAACCCATCAGCCTGATGTCGCCCTAGGGCCAGACTGCATACAGTTCCAGACTGCTGAACCAAACATCCATTCATCCCCTTGGTACTGCATGAAAGTAGTGGGGGGGGGGGGGGGGGGGGGGGGGGGGGGGGGCGAGGTTTGACTCCAAAAAGGGAGTATCTAGAGCTTGTGATGGGAAATGGCAAGTATGCAATCTAAATCGTTGGCATTTTCTTTGTCTCTTTGTTTGGCCGTTCATAGTCGTTCATGCCCTGCCATGTCATGGTCACAGATAGCTTTAAGCCAGCATAATCACCAAGCTCAATAAAACAGGAAAATAAAGGGCGGCGGCAGTTCAGGGATGAACTCACAAATAGGCTGTAAATTTAACATATGTTTTCACCCAAAGTCTTCATGTATGAGTATTGGAAGAATGTTCAGTCTGAATGTAATTCAAATATTAACAACACTTTGGTACTTTTCAAATGAGAAACTTAATGCCTTGAGCTCTATTTCATGTTCAAATTTATGAAACCTCTTCTTATTTCAATCTTTCATGAATATAAAAAATATGATAAGTAATTAATGTTTCCATTTTACCTTGAGCTTGGAATGAGGAATGCCAGATATATTACCGAATTCTTTGGCATTTTGTTTTCGTCTGTTTGTTTGGTCGGTTTGTCTCAGAGACAGCTTAAAGCAACGTTATCTCAAAGCTCACTAAAATGGAAAACAGAGGGTGCAATTCAAGGGTGAACTCACAAATGTGCTTTAAACTGTGCATAATTATGTTTTCCCCCAAACTGTCACGTATAAGCAGTGGAAGAATGTTCAGTCTAACATGCCATTGAAAAAAAAATAATAACTGCTTGGTAATTTTCAAATGAAACACTTAATGCTTTGAACTCTAACAAAAACAGAATCAACCACAGAAAAGAACGTGCGTCATCATCCTCATCGGTCAGCATAAAAAGTGTCTCAAACTCTGTGGTTGTTCATGCCCTGCTCTCATAGTCGTTCATGCCCTGCTCTCATAGTCGTTCATGTCCTGCTGTCATAGTCGTTCATGTCCTGCTGTCATAGTCGTTCATGTCCTGCTGTCATAGTCGTTCATGCCCTGCTCTCATAGTCGTTCATGCTCTGCTCTCATGGTCGTCCATGCCCCGCTCTCATGGTGACCTCAGTTTGGATTACTTCGCCACGTCTAGGCCTTGGATTTGGTTCTGTGGGGTCACCGGTACCGGCAAATTCATGAGGACTGTCTTCAGACGGATTATAACGGCGTCTTCCGAAAGGAGAGCTCACTCACGACAAAAGCAAATATCATCGTCAGTAAGGATTCAGCAGGTGGTGACATGCGTGTGTTGGATCAGAACAGGCGCCACCGAACACCAGCGAAGCACACGGCAAGCAGCGCAGGGTCTCGGCTGCCGGGTTGCCTCGTAGCAACTTGTCATTGACTGCTCCCTCTGGATTGCTGGTGCCAGAGCTGTGGCAGGACGGGGCAGACAATGGTAATGGACAGGAGCTGGAATGAGCAGCGTAGGGGGAAAGCCATTGCAGTGGCACCGAAAAAGAGACAGCGAAAAAAAAAAAAAAAAAAAAAAAAAAAAAAAAAAAACGGAAGGCGAGGAAAAGTGTAGCATATGTGAGAGGAGTTCTCTCTCTGTACTAACATGACTTGCTTGAATATAAGAACCGGAAACAGCGAGGAAAAGTGTAGTACGTGTGAAAGAAGTTTTCTGTCTGTGCTAGTATATATATATATATATATATTTTTTTTTTTTTTTTTTTTTTTTTTAAATTAGAAACGGACACAGACAGCGAGGAAATGTGTGGAAAGTGTGAGAGTCTGTGTTAGAATAAATTGCTTTGATAGAAGAAGCGGAAACAGCGAGGAAAAGTGTAGGATGTGTGAGGGGAGTTGTTCTATCTGTACTAGCATAAATTATGTTAATTGGAGAAGTGTACACAGAAAGCGAGGAAATGTGTGGAAAGTGTAACAGGAGATTTCTGTCTGCGCTTGCACAAATTGTATTAATTTTAGAAAACGGGGGCGCAGAAAGCGATGAAATATGTGGAACGTATGAGGGGACTGTTCTGTTTGTGCAAGTACAAAATTATAGCTGAGGAAGATGGCTGGATGGCTGTCGAAAGCCACGAGTGAGTAGTGCATTTTCACATTTTGTTGGAAGACTAGGTCTAACTCTAGGTAGCAATATACAAAATTATTGTTTAAATACAAGAAACGGAAACAGGAGGCGAGGAAATGTGTAAGTAAGAAGTGTGAGGAGGGTTGTCTGCCCCTGCCTGTGTATATTATCTTACTTTAAGGGAAAAGAAAAAAAAAAAATGCGAAGAAAAATGTGGAGAAAAAGAGTGAAGTGGGGAAATGTTATGTGCAGAGAAACAGTTATTTCTTTGTTAGAAATAAAATAATAACGATAACAAATAGATGGACAGATCAACAAGTATATAGAAATGAAGGGGGGGGGGGGGGGGGGGGGGGGGGGGGGGGGGTTGTAAGAGATGAGATATAGGTCAAGATACAAACAAGTGAACTGCGATTCTATACAGAGATATACAGAGAACGCATAGGATGGGCAACGATAACATTTGTTTGTTTTGTTTGCCTGATGAACCAGTGACTTTCTGTTAGTGTCTTACATTGTATACCGTTTGCACATGTGCGCTTACCACATTCCTTGCACACATACACACACACACACACACACACACACACACACACACACACACACACACACACGAAACACACCACACACACACAAACACACACACCACACACACACACACACACACACACACACACACACACACACTACACACGCGCGCGCGTGCACACACACACACACACACACACACACACACACACACACACACACACACACACACACACACAAGCTCTCGCATGTGCGCATGTACGCACACACATGCACGTGCACACAAGCACAAATGTACGCATGTGCGCGCGCGTACACACACACACACACACACACACACACACACACACACACACACACACACACACACACATACACACACACATACACACACACACAAATGCACGCGCACGCACACACATTCGCGCGCGTATGTACACTCCCATTACGCACATTTTCACTCTTTGATGGAAAGGTCTCAGATCCAACACAACCCATCGATCTCTCATCGCTTCAAAGATCACTGACATCCCGTTACCTCTGTGTCGCCACACACCATCACAACACACACTTACCCTTCCCCTCTGCTGTCCACAACCTCCCATCCCCAACCCCGATTCCCCCCCCTCTCCCCCCACCCCATTCCCCTCAACTCTCCATATCCCACTTTCTCCATACCTTAAATATTCAATTATCAATTCATCATCTATGGTCTTGAAACATTCATTTCCTTTTGATTTTGCATATCACTTTTTTCCACACACTCCTATCCTCTCTGCTCTTCACCTTATTCAGTTTCAGTCTGCGATTTCGAGACAATATATTTCATCAAAGGTGTACACATGACTTCCGTCCTATTTCCCACTCATTTACGCAGCCCTCCCCCCTTCCGGCGCTCTCCCCCCCCCCCCCCCCCAGCCTCCCACGCGCGCGCTTCCCCCCCCCCCCCAACCCCCACCCTCCACCTCCCACCCCCGTGCCGTCAGAACGAAGCTAAAGTTTACTTTCTCTGTGCTGGTCCTGCTTTGTGTAGGCCTGTCGCTTGCGCTTGTCTTGCCTTTGAGGTCATTAGTTTCGAAACGCCAGGCGACCGTAAGTCAAACCTGTGTGTGTGTTCCGTTTGCCTGGAGCTCTAATTACCTTCAATCACTGTCTTAGTTCATCCGCTGGTTTTATTTACTCCTTACTTTGACCTAGTTCAAGTGGCGTTGTTAGACGAAGAAACGAAGTTCCTTCAACTTTCGATTTTTTTTTCCCTTTTATTTTTTCTAATTTCTTTTTCTTTTAGATGGCCTTGAGCGGGTTCTTCATGACGTCATTTCTGGTGATTTTTTCTTTGATCGCCCCCCCACCTCACTCCGCCCCACCCCCTGCGGCCCGCTCTCCCCCCCCCCCCCCCCCCCCCCCCCCCCCCCCTTTTCACCTCTCCCTCCATCCTTCAAAAAAACAAAACAAAAAAACACGAAACTTTTCCTAATGACAGGAAGTTCACGAGTAGACATATTGCTCCCGTCGAGTTTTGCTCGTTGGAATCTGAAGGGGCAGAACTCTGTTTCCGTCACCGGGTTTCTGGTTGTCCCTGGCTGTCTCTGGCTCTGGCCAGGTTCCATCTCAGATGCTGAGCGCCTCTCCATTTTGTGGCGCTATTGTCCATTGTCCACATGTCCGAGTCTCCGTATGATGTGACAGTACACCTGTTGGGGTGGGTATGCTGCCGAGTTCTTGAAAGGTCTGTCAGTATCCTTTTCGTACTCCCAGTTCTTGTAGAACAGGGAGTACTTTACAATGGGAAAGAAGAAACGCTCTGTGTGTGTGTGTGTGTGTGTGTGTGTGTGTGTGTGTGTGTGTGTGTGTCTGTCTGTCTGTCTGTCCGTCAGTGGTCAAAATGTGTTCCACTCGCTCCAGACGAAACTACTGGGCTGATCTTTCTGAAAATTTATGGGTATGTTCATTATGGGTCACGGATGATGCCCGATGTTTTATTTCACCGTTACATCCATTACGAACAGCAATAACGGCCCCTAACGGTTTTTCTTCTTAATGGAATATCTCAGAAAGTACTTGGCCGATCTTTCTGAAAAATTTGCTAATATGTTCATCATGGGTCACAGATGATGCCCAATGTTTATTTATCCGTTGTAGCCATTACTAACGGCTATTAACGACCCATAACGGTTCTTCTTCTTTGTGGAATATCTCAGAAAGTACTTGGCCGATTTTTCTGAAAATGTGTGGGTATGTTCATTATGGGTCACGGATGATGACCGATGTTTACCAGAATAGCCGTTACTAACGGCTTTCACGGCCCAAAACGGGTTTTCCTCTTTATGGAATATCTCACGCGCGCTCAAGATAAGCTGGGAGTACGTTTATATGCTTTGCATCTTGTATTCTATAAAAGAGATGACTGCTACATGTGCAGATGAACTTGGAAACGTCTAAGGTGTTCCTCGTAGTTCTCTCTCTCTCTCTCTCTCTCTCTCTCTCTCTCTCTCTCTCTCTCTCTCTCTCTCTCTCTCTCTCTCTCTCTCTCTCTCTCTCTCTCTCTCTCTCTCTCTGGCACTGTAAGTTTGCGTGTTCCTTCTGGTATGGCCGCGAACTCTGGCTTAACCCGGGAAGACAACAAGGTGATCTGCCCTGTGACGGAAGTCGTAGGCTGTTTGTGGAAAATGGTTTTCAACCCACCCAGCCACCCTCCAGCCCCCAACTCCCTTCCAGCCCCACCCAACCCCCCCTCCCCCCATCATCTTCCATCCACTCCCTCACATCCATCCCCTCCCCCTAACGGAGTTGTGTTAAGTTATAGTTACCTCAGGAGCGCACGCAGCGGTCAGACCTCACACAGAGAGTTACAGTTCCCTCCCTTTATCAGTCAGTTGAGTACGAAACTGCTCTACTGACATTTCCCAGTCGCAGGCAGTGTATGAGAGCAGAATGTCGATGGCTTTGTCTACCAATGAGCGGGCATTACTATTCTACGTGTGTGCATGGGGACAAAACACCATTTGAAGATAATTCGAAACGTTTTAGCCAACATTTATCTTGTTCGTATTGAAAATAAAGTGATTTTAAATGGAAAGACTTAAATCAAACTATATGTTATGTACTCTTCGTGTGTGTGTGTGTGTGTGTGTGTGTGTGTGTTGATCTCTGTCTACTTTATTCATATGTGATACCCTACGTGTCTGGACACGTGATCGGTCACATGTCTGGCCACGTGATCGTCCAGTTCTGTTCACTTCCTTTCGATTAGGTGGTGAAGACTCCAGTGTTTACCTGTTAGAGAGCCTTATCATTATTCATTTGATTCTTGCTTTTCCGTCAAAAGAAGAAAACGTTTTTTATTCAGTTGCTCTAGGAAACATTCCACTGATAACAACAAAAGATAGGCCTATTTCAAACATCAACGTTTGATTGGGGAAAAAAAGTCAAGTTTATACCTTTTTAAAAGCTGACTCTTTCATTTTACATTTCTTGTGACATTTTGCCATCAGTCTGACTTTGCCTCATTAGTCTGGTTTCAGTAAATACCAGTAATTGATTCCCGTTCCCTCCAAAATCAATTCTTTCATTTCACAAATCCTGGGCCCTTTCCCAATCAATCCGACATTGCTTCATTAGTTTGCTTTCAGTAAATACCGATTATTAATCCTAACCCTTTCCCAACCCCCATCTCGTTCATTTTCACACATCTTGGGCCATTGTCCATCAATCCGACTTTGCTTCATTAGTTTGGATTCTCTGTTACATTCGCGCTCCACCCCTTTGCCTCGATGCTAGTTGCATTATTCTGGTGATGAACGTATGAAAACAAATACAGCAGTTATAAGAAGACTGCCGGTTATATTTTGGACTGTTGAGCACTAATTTCACCTCCTGCGATCCCGTTTTGAATGACCCAACGCGTTATCATCAGCGCTCTGAACATCAGCTCGAGCTGACGCCTTCAGTTCAGTTCAGTTCAGTTCAGTTCAGATGTTCATTTAATGTCTTTTTCATCGCCAGAAGAAAAAAGCAACACCTGAAGGTGCTGGGGAGGACCCAGAGAAGCACTGTCTTCACCTGCCTTTAGAGCAGTCCGGTACCACCTTGGAGGCCTGCGCTGTGTTGACGATGGGTACAGGCACGTTAAACACACACACACACACACACACACACACACACACACACACACACACACACTTTACACACACACACACACACACACACAAGAAATTGTACACTCACTCAACTTATCTAGTTCTTTCAGACCCACATCTGATATATGCATATTTACATAAGTGACATACCCTGCTGGTACACAAAGTTGCGATCTTTATATGAAAAATTTTTTTGCAACCTGTGACTGCGAAATAACCATGGTAATTTCAGCAACATATGAACCATATAAAAACAGTATTGACATTATCAAAGTTATTCATCTCAATACCTCTTTTCTGATAGAGCGAGGTCAACACTGAGCATTCAAACAAAAGATGACGCACAGAAATGTTTTCTCTGCAGACACAAAAAACACCATGAGAATTTTGTGTTCCAGGTATTCAGCCTTGATTTATGAATTAATCTAACAATGTGCCTTGGGCACGACGGTAAAGTAGCCATTTTTTTTTTAAAACTAAAATTCTGCTTATGTATGTACGCTGTCGCCTTCTCAGTGTGGTCTAACAGGTCATTCTCTGTCCCACTGCCATCCACACACAAACTGATTTTGCAAGAACCAGGTCTCACTTCTATCTTTGGAGCACCTCTCAATGACC
>JADBJO010014839.1:32500-37934 GCA_016801955.1 Conus betulinus
TCCTCCGTCTCTGTCTCTCTCTCTCTCTCTCTCTCTCTCTCTCTCTCTCTCTCTCTCTCTCTCTCTCTCTCTCTCTCTCTTCACAGCATTGCTTACGATTACGTCGAGGTGAAGTCCCTACTGCTAAGTGTAGGTAATTAAAAAAATAAAAAAAATTAAAAAAAAAAGCGAACAAGTACGGTAACTCTTGCTCCTATGATGAAATTATTGCCCGTAACTCCAAACAAATGCTGCTTCCGACGCCAAATCGCCCAGCAGAAATGCCAACACACAGCAACTAGAGCAAACAAGGAGACATCTCTAAAGAATATATGGACAAACCTGGAATATTCTTGGGGGTGGAGGGGGGGGGGGGGGGGGGGGGGGGGGGGGGGGGGGGGGGGGGGAGGTTAAGGGGACTGTTTCCTCATTTGTTCTGTGTGCTCGGTATTGACATTTCTCCTGGGTGATTCTGTGTGTTTATGAGCAGCACTGGTTTGGAGTCATGGGCGTGTACTTATTTCACCATGGCAAAAGAGCTACTCTACCTGCTCGTTGTTTACCGTTAAATATCCTCTGCTTCGTGTAAAAATCTTTAAAAAAAAAAAAAAAAAAAAAAAAAAAAAAAAAAAGAAAAAAAGAAAGAAAAAAGAGAAAGAAAAGAAAAAGAAAGAAGAAAAAGAAAAGAAAAGAAAAAAGAAAAAGAAAAAAAGAAAAAAGAAATCCCATCCAGGCTACGAAACAAACACAAGACAACAGTGGCACGTGTACATCAATAGAAAAACATAGCCACTATACTGTTGACATTCTTAAGGCTGTGAATACTGTGCTGCGTTGAAAAAGCCGGCCGCTGCTCCACTCGGTCTGTCATCCACAAATTGACCAACTCCTACCCAGAGCTGGGTTTGCTACGAGCTCGGAAGACTGGGACTTCACAGTCGAGTTCCATCCTCTTAATGGTGCGTCGCTGAGAGCGTTTGCTGAAACTGCCTGACCAACACTGCAGGTGTCTGCGTCTCTCGGGCCTGTTTGACGCCGAGATATATCATGAGAGGAAACGAAGAACACAGCCCTGTTGTTCAGTCTCAGACCAGAATGGACTTCTATAGCATCATCTTCATCATCCTTATCGGTCAGCATAAAAGTATCAAATGTCGTGGCTCTTCTTGCCCTATTCTTATGGCGACCTCAGTTTTAATTTTTCTCTCCATGTCATGCCCTTGGGGGATTTGTGTCGAGATATGCAGTATGCTGAGCAACGAGGATGAGGATGATGGTAGACAAGGAACTAAAGTGGCAGTCCCACATTGAATCTGTCGTTAACAAGCTGGCTCGCAGTCTCTTCATGCTCATGCTCAAAACAACTGAAGTCTTACATAGATACAAACGCTCGAAAATGTTTTTTTTCCAGGCTCACTGTCTCTCTCAGATCAACTCTGAATCTGTAGTCGGGGACTGTGCAGCAAAAATTCACCATAGAAAACTACATTCAATGTACAGAAGAACAGCGAAGATAATTCTGCCCAAATTGTTCCTTATCGACCTCCGAAAACGCAGGCAAAAATTAAACATACTGCCGCTGCAACACTCAACTAAATTTCAACAAAGCTGTACTTATGTATAACGTACACAGTTATCTGGCCCCACAATACCTCAGAGATTTACTTACTAAGGCCTCAAGTCGATATGGGTCTAACAATTACATTCTACCACATACTCGGATCGACATGTTCAAAACTAGTTCTGCATTTTCAGGTTCAGCCGTTTGGGACTCTCTTCCCCCAAACCTGAAATTGTGCCGTTCACTGCACACATTCAAAAAAGACCTTCGAAAATATTTCTCAGACCCTTTGACGTAGATTACACTGTCTCATAGAAGTGTTTTGCAGCTGTCACTTAGATCACCAACAATTACAGATGTGTACGTTGTTATCGTACTAGTCATGTCAATAAATGATAACACGAACTGTCCTTCCTCGGTGAGGAAAACTGCTTCTCTTAGAATACTGTACTTTGTTTCATGCCAATGCTATCACCATCATCATCTTCGTCTGGTCGCGAACTCCACCAACAATGACAAAACACGCAGCAAGCATTGGCATATTGTACTGTTTATCTAACCACACTTTTATGTCCCATTCTCAATTACTGTCCCACACTAAACCCCCACCCCCATCCTCCCCTGTCTCACGTCCTCACCCCCCGACCCCCATTTTGTTGTTTTTGTCTGCATCTTAGGATTGCTTATATATGCATGTTTTTGTCTAACCTTTGCATACAAATGCGCACGCGCGCGAGCGCGCGCATGTGTGTGTGAATCATGTACTCTGTAATCCTGTGTGTTTGTTTTATTGTTGTTTTTGTTTTTAATACTTCTTTTCATTTTCTGGTCTTTATATCTCATGGCATAATTTAGCTTAGCAAGGATAGACGGGAAGAATAGGCTCAGCCTAAAATCTCAATCCTTAATCGAATACAAGTTTTCAGAGTTCTCTCTCTCCCTCTCTCAGCCTACCTCCCCCCTCGCTCTCTCACTCTCACTCTCCTCTCTCTCTCACCCTCTCTCTCTCTCTCTCTCTCTCTCTCTCTCTCTCTCGACCCCCCCTCTCTCTCTTTCTCTCTCTCACTCTACCTCTCCTCTCTCCTTTCTCTCACTCTCTCTCTCTCTCTCTCTCTCTCTCTCTCTCTCTCTCTCTCTCTCTCTCTCTCTCTCTCTCTGACATGATGCATTGCCCTGCTCTAAGGATTGAGCACGGGCATTATGGTAATGGAGACGTCTGTACGATGCTGCCTCACGTCTGCTGGACAGCACCAGGACAGCCTGGAAATGCTGGTGAGTGTGATGCCAGAACAGGCCGCGACCAACATTCCTGACCGGTGCAGCTGCGAGAGGTGGAGAGGTGGTCCGGCGGACGAGACACTCGCTTCTAAATGAAGAAAGGTGAGAATCTTGGGTTTCTGGTTCAAATCTTGTAAAATGCAAAACTGTTTTTATTTTCCTCTCACCCGATGCTATGCACTACATCCCAAAAGGTGGTGTGTGTGTGTGTGTGTGTGTGTGTGTGTGTGTGTGTGTGTGTGTGTGTGTGTGTGTGTGTTGGTTTTTCAGGGGAGACAATACAGCGTGTTGCCGCCAAGTTATACAATCACATTTCTACAAGTTGTCTGCACCTAGCAAAATTCTCTCTCTCTCTCTCTCTCTCTCTCTCTCTCTCTCTCTCTCTCTCTCTCTCCCTCCCTCCCTCCCTCTCTCTCTCTCTCTAACACACACACAATATCAATTACTTTATCTCTCTCCGGCTGGCTCCAGATCTTTGTCTGTCAGTGCTTTAGTCAGCTGATACTATTTAAAGCACAGTTTGAAAGTCAACATCTGTCAGTTTCAATGCTGGTTCATGAGGTGATTCCGCCTTGACCAAACACGCCTAGACCCAATCATGACAGACATGCTCAAGTATTTTGCGAGTTGTTTACATTTTGTTATGGGCAGTCCTAACATTGAAAGTCCTGAAACCACTCTTTTATGAACTATGCCTAGTGAACCTATTACAAGAACAACCACTTTCGTGCTAAATCCGGCATCACTAAGAGCATAGCAGAGAGGCATGTACTTTTGAAATTTGCCCTCATAGCATGTTTGTATGAATGCGTCAAATGGGTTTGAAACCTCGATGACGAATGCCACCGAGTTTCGATGGTCGATGAAGCATAGATCAGGTTTCAGCCTTGGCAGATCTTCAACACCGTTTATAGAGACAGGCCTATTTTGAAAAACATCCACAAAATCCGTCGCAATGCATTTCTGTAGCTCCTTTCTGATGATCTCAACGCATCTGTCGTGTCTTTGTGTGTAGAGGCCCCTCAGTTGACGACATCCATTCAAGGCATGGGAATTTGTGTCAGAACGAAACCCGCACAAAGCACACTCTCTCCGGTAAGTATCAGGATAGTAGATGTTGTTCACTGCATTGGTCTCCAGCAGCTGTAGACGTCCCTGCTGATGATGCTGATGAACCTGGTTATTTGGTCATTGACGTTGGTGTTGGTGAGGTGTCCTATGGAGTGGGTCATTGCCGCATCCGGAATTGCACCCGGATGATTCTCCCTTGTTGTTGCAGCAGCTGCTGAAAATGGTGCGTATCCTTGTCCATTTGCATTCTTTTGATTGCGCTGTACAATTGTTTAGAATTACTGTAGCGCATTTGAACTACTCCATCCTCAGAAGCTGGGAGTACTACTCCGAAACTGTCGCTGTTTTCATCGAATTCCAGCCTTAGATCCAGTCGCACACACAGCTCATGGAGCTCAACGAAGGAAGAACGTGTGACCAGTTGACCTTACTGCCTTTCCTTAACTTCCCTTCGGAGTCTGTGGCATATCCTCCAAAATTGCTGTCGTCTGGATCTGCGTGAGGCACTTTTCTCTTTTCCATGTGGAGATGGAAACTGTTGCGCGCTACCATTCTGACATGTTGGTCATCACTGTTGAGAACAGAGATCAGGAATGAGATGCGTTTGGCGTAGTACATGGTACTTGGTTTCAACAGACCAAGGCCGCCTGTTTTTCGGGGAAGGAACATGTGCGCTCGATTGGTAGAAGAATTTAGCTTGAGATGAATGCGAACAAAATCAACTATCTTATCTTCCAGAGTCTTCAGAAGTTTTTCTGTGAATTTTGAATTGCTGTAATAAAAGCTCAATTTTGAGGAAGAAGCCATGACGTTTACAGCATCAATTTTCTTGCACAATGGTAAAGGTGAGAGCGAAATTTTTTCTAGCGTTCTTTCGAATTCCTCGCTCGCCTGTGCTAGTTGCTCTTTCTCAGAAGTTCCAGCCAGATTTTGTTTGAAAATCCAAGATACTGGTACGGCTCATCTTTTCCATACATCGGTGTATCTTTCCCCTTGCAGCGTCACGTGGACGTTCTCAGTCACATCTGTAGAGGCCCAGTTGTTTCCTGTGCGTTGTCCATGAACGGTGGCACACTTTCTGTGTTTCACTTCCATTCCGGTGTAATGCAGGAAGGTTTCCGTCTTATTATCATTTCTTGTAAGCTCTCCTCATAGCGAGCACTGGCACATACATCATCCATGTATGCCTGACATGGAGAAGGCATTGAAGCTGGTGTGAACGGCTGCTCCATCCACCGAATCCACGGGTCCAACGCCTGAATGAAGACAACAGCTGACCATGGGCAGCCTTGCACAATGCCACGATGCCTGGTAATCCTGGGCGTGGACGTGTCTCCCGTCTGCACCTGGAATGTAGAGTTGGTGTAGATATCCGCCGTCACGTCGATGATGTGCTGGGGGGGTAGCCGGCGCTCTGCATCGCATCCAACATCACTCTGTGATCAATGCTCCCATAGGCGTCCTTGATGTCAACGAAAGTAGTGTAGAACTGACTTGATACATGCTTGAAGTTCTCAATTGCGGCTTTCAAGCAGAATACGTGTT
>JADBJO010014840.1:0-22561 GCA_016801955.1 Conus betulinus
GACGGCAAAATCCTCAAACTATCAGCTCCAGCAATTACAGATACGTTAACATACGTCTTCAATTTATGCATCGACAAAAATCATTTTCCCGATAGTTTCAAAAAGGCGAAAGTCATACCTATCTACAAAGCAGGTGACAGCTCAGACCCTGCAAACTACAGACCAATCTCAATCATTTCCACTATTTCCAAACCTTTGGAAAACACATACACAACAGTCCGGGTTTCGACACAACCATTCATGCCACTCAGCCCTAATCAACCTGGTTGATGACTGGCTAAATAGCATTAACAACAACAGATATTGTGGTGTCCTATTCATTGATTTCAAAAAAGCATTTGATGTAATAGACCATAACCTTCTTCTTAGAAAATTAAAATTGTATGGCTTATCCACAAAAACTCTTACGCTTTTTCACTCATATCTCACAAATAGACAACAATGTGTAAAAATTAATACAACTTACTCTTCATTTCAAACACTTTCCTATGGCGTCCCACAAGGCTCTATCCTGGGTCCCTTACTGTTCACAATTACATCAATGATTTACCTCTCCATATCATCCACCTGTGAACTCTTTGCTGATGATACAACAATACATACAAATCATTCTGATGTTACTGTTCTTGCACAAACCTTACAAGAAAGTGCGATGACCTCGTCAAATGGACTGAACTAAATCACATGTCGCTTCACCCTCAAAAAACTAAATCCATGCTCATCACAACCAGGCAAAAAAGACAAAATCTCACTATTAAGTTTCCTCCTCCTGTACATCTTAAAAATGAACCCGTTGAACAGGTTAAATACCTCAAAGTGTGCTAGGAATAACAATTGATAATAATATGAGTTGGCAAGCTCACATAACCTCACTATGCAAAAAAGTTTCACAGAAAATTTATCAACTCTCCAAAATCAAACGCTTCCTCGACCTGCATTCACGCAAGCTCTTTTTCCCAGTCTCATATTCAATCATACATAGACTATGGATCTACTCTATGGGACTGTGCTAGCGCTAACACCCTCAAACCATTGTTAAGCTACACAAGCGAGCACTCAAATTAGTCCTCCTAAAAAGCAGTCTTCTGGACTCGGACTATAAAAAGATTCAAGTTCTCCCCTTAAGTCTGAGATTAGAATACAAAAGGGATCATAATGCACAAGATTGTGTCTGGGAAGGCACCCCCTCAACATTAGTTCACAGATTCTCAATAAATTCCTCAAGGACTCTACACAAACTACATGTCCCTGTTCCTAGAATTGACTTATTCAAATCCAGTTTAACATATTCAGGTTCCCGTCAATGGAACTCGCTCCCTGAATCAACCAAACAACGCCAATGCATATCAACCTTCAAACACCATTACTTCAACCATCTTATGTGCCAGTACTTGCATACTCCACCATAAATCCACCACCAACCACCACCACCCTCTTTGCCTTATGTATGTACCTGACTATTACGAAGTGTTTTTGTACTTGAAATGCACATGTATGTTGTTATTTTGTTTAGTAAGAATGTCTTATGTGAGTACGTACGCGCGCGCGTGTGCGTGTGTGTGTGTGTGTGTGTGTGTGTGTGTGTGTGTGTGTGTGTGTGTGTGTGTGTGTGTGTGTTGTGTACTACCTCCTGCCCTCTTGTCATTATCTATATCGATATATCTTATATTCTTATCTCTGACTCTCTCTCTCTCTCTCTCTCTCTCTCTCTCTCTCTCACGGTCTGGAATAACTTGATTTATTATCCATATGACATCCCCTCCTACCCGTGGCGACTGGGCTATCATTATGCATTTCCCCCCCTCCATTTGTGCTTTATTTTCTATCCCCCCCCCCCCCCCCCCCCCCCCCCCCCCCCCCCCCCCCCCCCCCCCTTCAAAATCGATTGTCTTGTATCTCTTTGGAATTTTTTTTTTTTTTTTGATGTCAGATTGTCTAAAATGCTCTCTTATCGCACCCACTCTCGCCTCTTTCTCCCCCCACCTCTCTCTCTCTCTCTCTCTCTCTCTCTCTCTCTCTCTCTCTCTCTCTCTCTCTCTCACCTCCTCTCGTCTCTCTCTCTGTCTGTCTGTCTGTCTGTCTGTCTGTCTGGTCTCTCTGTCTGTCTGTCTGTCTGTCTCTCTCTCTCTCTCTCTCTCTCTCTCTCTCTCTCTTTTTTTTTTTTTTTTAAAATTTAATCCCGTATTGTATTGTAGTTCTAGTCACTTTTTGCATGCTTCCTTTGTTACCTCATCTTATTTTATGTTGTTGACAAAAAAGCACATCAGTGCTTATCTAACACAGGTGATTGATGAAAGAAATTCTAAACATCTCTTACTGTTACACTCACCGTTGATTGGCTGCTCTCTGATTTCAGTCTTATACTGACTTTTTGTTTTTTTCTTTTCTTATATATAGACAAATGGCATGGTATGGGCATATCACAATAGGTACAAATCATAACACAGTAAAGTTCAAACTTATTGGTAAATAAAAACCAAAGCAATAGCAAAAATCTGACTGAACAACTATCAAACTTGATACCCTGGTGCAGAGTGTTTACTGGACTAAATTAATAAAGCAAATCGTGAATCCTTGAATGAGTGAGACAAACAGAGAGAGAGAGAGAGAGAGAGAGAGAGAGAGAGAGAGAGAGAGAGAGAGATGCCGCTCACAAAATCGTGATTCCAGAGCACTCAGTGCCTTCCTCCAGTCTTGAGGGGAATCCTGTGCTGACTGCGCTTTCTGTTTAAGGGAGGCAACCTGGCTTTGGGAAGCTGTCATGTCTGCTTTCAGCTTGGAGTGGGTCTCCCTCAAAATCTGAAATACTCTTCTGGGCCTTGGTCACATCTGCTTTCAGGGTCACCACAGTCGGTCTTCAGCTGACTGACATCGCTCTTCATGCTGGCAGCAACACCTTTTAAAGCTGTGACATCTGTCTCAACCGTGCCGACCTTAGAAACATCAGTCTGGATGGAGATCACACCCTTTCTGGAGTTTGGCCAGGTCTGCACAAGCCTTGTCCTTTTCTGCCTTCAGCACGGCCAGGTCCTGGTGAACTATGGCATTTTTATCTTTCAGGCTGCCAGCTCGGTCTGCAAGGCAGAGGTCAGTTTGGCATTGGTGTCTTTCAGCGTGGCCATTTCTTTCTGCAGAGCGCGTTGCTCTGAAGACAGTTTGCTGTTGCTGTCGTTCAGCAGGGTCACATGCTGTGAAAGCTGCGAGTTGAAGGACTGCAGCGAGGTGACCCGACCCGCCAAATCTTCAAACTTCTGGCAAAGATCATTCAAGTTCCGGGAGCCTGACCCCGCTGAGGATACATTTCCTTCATCGTCATGGCAGCCAAGTGATCCTGAGGCTTCATGGCTCTGGGCTAGCCCCGAAGACTGGCTGGGCTTCACAATTTTCCCCATGAACGAATGCAGGATGTTAATCATCTCTGATGCATTTTCTTCCATCTGGTGTCTGAGCATTGGAGAGCTCTCGATGTCCCCCTTCAAGATCGTCTGAAGATCTCCCTGCAAGAACAGCACAGCCCTGCGCTGGGATGCCGACGCTGGGGCAGGGTGGGAAGGCGACAGTTGTTGCTGAAGTGTGTCCCGTGCATGCCGTGCTTCTGCCATGTGGGAGTAAATTCGCTCTGACAGGCCATTAAAGACTTCTCTCAGACTGACGAAACAGGCATCACGAGCATCAGCACTATGGCGCAAAACAGTTCCATAGCGCACATTGATACTGGAATCCATGGCTTGTCTCTCCTGATTCAGCTTACGCTCTTCTTCCTCCAGTTTTTCTAAGGCATCTTCAACCATTTTAAGCTGCTCTTTGACCTGACGACTTGTTGCTTTCTGAGCTGATCTGGTTGTGTCTGAAGGGTCCTGAAGCGCTGTGACCTGACCTCCCTGGCATAATTTGTCATGGAAACGTCGACACTGAGAGCAGAAGCTGTTCTGGCACTTGCCGCACTGGAATCCAGCTGTCTGGTCTCCGTCACACAGGCTGCAGGGTTCAGGTTGGGGATCTTCTTCTTTGCTGTAGGTGTCAAGGTAAAAGTTGGTCTGCGCACACACACACACACACACACACACACACACACACACACACACACACACTCACTCACTCACTCACTCACACACACAGACACACACACAGACACACACACACACACACACTCACACACACACACGCGCTCGCGCGTGCACGCATGCACGCACACACACACATGCATGCACATGCGCGCGCACACACACACACACACACACACACACACACACACAACACACACACACACACACACACACACACACACACACACACACACACACACACACACACACACACACACACACACACACACACACACACACACACACACACTAATATTGGGGTAGTGCAGGTGAAGATGCCTGACCATGATCAAGTAATGTTATAACTGAAATTGAAGGCCTGTAACACCTTAAGAGTTTGTTGCAAAGTGAAACGACTGCAGGCGGAAATATAAACAAATCTTAAATAAATGTCAGCGAACCGCCCAGAGAAACGTGGACAAACGAGTCACAAGACAACACACAAACGCGTTTCGATCTCTTAGGTCTTCCTCAGGTGAAATAAAAACGAACAAAATAACGCCTTCTTCTTTGCGCTGAACTCAGAAGCAATCTGAAGCGATCAAAGTTAAGTGCAATTTCATTATATTGTTCGTTTTTGTTTACCTGAGGAAGACCTATGAGGTCGAAACGCGTTGTGTGTTGTCTTGTGACTCGTTTGTCCACGTTTCCCTGGGCGGTTCGCTGACATTTATTTAAGATTTCTTAAGAGTTTGTTCACTGCTAGTATTTTTCGGAACAGTGCGTGCTTGGAAAACATTGTTGTCGAACTTACCGGAAGTAATGAAACTGTAACTAAGGAAATAACTTGGCAACGAGGGAAGCGGAAACAAGCGGAGAGTCAACGAATCTGTAAGAGCCGAGGAGGCAACGCTATAAGTACATTTACAGTTTAATTTTCATGGTAGCAGAGCGCAAGTATGGCGCAAAACTTTAAAACACCGCCGAGTCTAGGACCGGACACAGTATATGAGATGTGGAAAAACAAACTTGAAGTTTGGAAGCTAGTGACAGACCTGATGCCTGAGAAACAAGCATTAGCGGTACGTTATTGCTAACGGGACAAGCTCGAGCGAGAGCTTTGGAGATCGACGCTGCAGAACTGACACCAGAGATGGTAATGAACGTTTTAATTACTGCTCTTGATGCTCTCTTTCTTCAAGATAAAGTTGATCTAGCATATTCTTCATACTCGGATTTTGAGTCATTTATAAGAAAGGGCAAAGCATGTCAACAGCTGATTACATTGTAGAATATGAAAGAAGATACACGATCTGCAAGAAATACAAGATGGAGTATCCATTTGCAGTACTGGCATTCAAACTATTGGACAATGCAGGTTTGACAGAAAAAGAAAAAAAGTTTAGTGTTGACTACAGCATCTGACAGAAAATTTCTTCTATGACGTCTGCTTTGAAGAGAATTTTTTTGAGGTCATTCAGGAGCCAAAGTTGAGGATGAAATCATAGTGAAACAAGAAGCGTTTGCGACAAAGAACAGTACCAGATACAGAGGAAGTAGATTTCCAAGATTTCCACATCCACCTAGTTCGAGTGATCAAAGAACATGGCCAAAGAACAAAGTTCCAGGAGGCTCTAACCCACTGGACAGATATATGGAAGCAGAACAAAGTGTGCTGTTTGCCAGTCAGTGTTTCACTGGGCCAAACAATGCCAACACAAAGAAGAAGTGAGAATGACAGACACTGACACTGAATATTATGAAGAATGTGAAGAACAATGCAACTTGGCATTATTCACTAAAGAACACAGAACAGAGAATGAGATACTGATGACAGAATCTTATGGCTGTGCAGTTATTGATACAGCATGTACCAAAACTGTCTGTGGCAAGAAATGGTATGAGGTAATATGTGAAACAGACTACAAGAAGATCAAAAGAAAGTCATCAAGAAAAGGCAAGTACAAAGATTTTCAGGTTTGGAGATGGTGCTCAAGTGCACTCATACATGAATGCGACAATCCCAGCTCAGATTGGCATGACAAAGTGTAATATTGAAACAGAAGTTGTGGATATAGAACTTCACTCTTGCTGAGCAAGGATTCTTTGAAGAAAGCAGGAACTGTTCTGGATATGTCCAATGACAAAGCCACGACGTTTCAACAACCTGTGGAGCTAAACTACACTTCAACTGGACATTATTGCATTGACATTGTCGGAAACAAAGGAGCAATGCAAAACGATGGTGAAATCCTGCTGACCTTGGAAAATCTAGATGAAAAAGAACAAACAAAATCACTTCTGAAACTTCACAAACAGTTTGGGAATGCTTCAGCAGAGAATCTGAAGAAGTTAATGCAGAATGCAGGAGTCAAAGACAGATTTGTTCAAGAAAATGACAAAGTTAGTAAAAGAGTGTGATGTATGTGCTCCACACAGAAAAAACGCCATCAAAACCATCAGTAGGAATGCCTTTGGCAGACGACTACAATCAAGCAGTGGCTGTTGATCTTCATGAGCTTGGCAAAAATGTCTGGTACCTTCACATGATTGACGAGTTTACTAGATTCAGTGCTGCTGCAATAATCAGAAGCAAACAGTCATCAGTCGTACTGCACAACTTCATGAAGTACTGGATTGCAGTACATGGCCCACCAAAAGTACTGATAAGTGACAATGGCAGAGAATTCAACAATGATGAATTCCATGACATGTACGAAAACTTCAACATTGAAGTGAAAACTGCAGCAGCCTACAGCCCGTGGAGCAATGGTCTGATGGAACGTCACAACCAAAACCCTTTCCAACATTCTGCTGAAAATCATGTCTGACAGGAAAGATCTGGATTGGGAGACAGCACTGTGCTGGGCACTGGCAGCCAAGAACAGCATGGTCAACACCCATGGCTTCAGTCCCTATCAACTGGTGTATGGGAGAAATCCAAACTTTCCATCTGTAGTCAATGACAAATTGCCTGCACTGGAAGGCACCACCAGAAGCAAGACGGTTGGAGAACACATCAATGGTATACATGCAGCCAGAAAGGCATTCACAGAAGCTGAAAGTTCTGAGAGACTGAGAAGAGCATTGAGAACACAAACACAATCCTCATATGATGTATATCACATGGGAGACAAGGTCTGCTACAAGCGCCCAAATAATAAAGAATGGAAGGGACAGGAAATGTGATAGGACAAGATGGACGTGTGATTTTTGTGCGTCATGGTGGAACTCTAGTCCGTACATCAAACTAGATTAAGAAAAGTAAAGAAGAACAAGAGAAAGCAACCCTGAAGCTGAGTTTAACTCACAGTCTTTCACAAGCGACAGTTAAGAGGAGAACAAAGTTCACAGTACACCAAACTTGCTCGTGAAGAGGAAGACGACACAAAGAACAGCTGTACAGAAACAATACCAGACTTTGATACAGAATCAGACACTGAATCAGATGAAATGAATGAAACAAATGAAATAAACACAAACAACATTGATTTCAAGAAACTCAAAACAGGCCAGATGATTTCATATGAAAACAAAAAGACAATGGAAAGCGCATATCTGCAAAGATAATAAACAAAGCCGGAAAATCAACTGGGAGAAACAAAACTGGTACAACATTGAGTGCACAGAACCGAAAGAATATAAAGGAGAAAGAATGTCAATGGATTTAACCAAGGTCAACAAACTTCTTGTATCATCTGCAGAGTGTGACTTGGCATTGTGTTCCGAAGACACTGTCATGATGATAGAAGGAGTTTGCTTTGAGAAAGCCAAACAAGAAGAAATGGAGAGCTGCAAAAGAAATCATGTATATAGTGAAGTGAAAGATGCTGGACAAAGATGTGTTTCAACTAGATGGATATGTGCAATGAAACAAATTAAACAAGGAATGACTCCCAAAGCTAGACCAGTGGCGAGGGGATTCGAAGAAATTGGAAATGACGACATTCAAAAGGATTCCCCCACTTATGCAAGTAAATCACTGAGAGTGATTCTCTCTATTTTCACCCAAAGAAAATGGAGCCCGTGCTCTATGGACATTAAGACAGCCTTTCTGCAAGAAAAAGAAATCGACTGAGACATTTTTGTGAGGCCACCAAAAGAAGCTCACAGCAAAGGAAAGTTGTGGCATTTTGATAAATGTGTGTATGGACTAAATGATACTTCTCTGCAGTGGTACAAATGGGTCAAAGATGTTCTGCAAAAACTTGGAGGAAGGATGTCAAAAGTTGACCCAGCAGTCTTCTATTGGATGACTGGAGATGAGGTGATTGGCATCTTAGCATGCCACATGGATGACTTCATCTGGGGAGGCACAAAGGCCTTTGAACAGAATGTGATTGAAGAAACCAGAAAAACATTTAGGGCTGGTAAGGAAGAAGCAAAGCTTTTCAATACATTGGCATGGAGCTGTCCTCTGATGGACACACAGTGTGTCTACAACAAACCAAGTATGGAGACACTCTGGAACCCATACCCATTGACAAAAGAAGAACAAAACAGAAACAGGACAACATGACAGCTGAGGAGAAACAGATCTACAGGTCCAAAGTTGGTCAGATTTTGTGGATATCTCGTCAGAGTTGTCCTGATGTAGCATTCTGATGCTTGTCAGCTTTCTTCTAATGTGAAAGGTGGGAAAGTGGAACATCTATTGGAAGCAAACAAAGTCATCAAAAAGATCAAATCAGAACATGTTACGCTGAAATTTCAACACTTGGAATCTGAAATACTGAAACTGATGGTCTACACAGATTCTTCTTTTGCAACCTGAAGGATGGAGGAACTCAAGGCGGCTATATCATCTTCCTAGCCAATGAGAAAGGAGAGGTCATTCCTATTTGCTGGAACTCCAAGAAAATTCACAGAGTGGTACAAAGTACACTAGCTGGTGAGACACTGGCTATGGCAGAAGGACTGATGTAGCAATATTTGTGGCAATATTGTTCACTGAAATCACCACAGGGAAAGCTTCCACTGGCAGTCTACCTCTTGTCTGCCTGACTGACTGTAAGTCACAACATGATGCCTTGAAATCCACAAAGCAAGTGACAGAAAAACGGTTGAGGCTAGAAATCAGTGGGATCAAAGACTTGATGGAGAAAGGCATTGTGGAAGAGGTGAAAATGGTCTGACACACATCAACAGTTAGCGGACTGCCTGTCAGGCTGCTGATTCACGCACAAATATTCACACATGCATGCATGAATACAGCCAATACTCCATTACACAACATGCATTCGACTCCACACAAATCACAAGGCGCTAAATACCAGGTTTTAAAAGTTCATTTTCCCCAGTACCTCTTCTCCCCATTTTCATAAACAGCACTGGTGGGGTTTATTATTCCGTCTGTTCACAGGTCATAGTTCGCTTTATATTCCTCCTGGGGTCAGTTCATCACAAATATCGATACCTTCATTCCTCTTCCTTCAATCACGAACGTCTATGGTGGTCATCCTACATATGTGTCCACCTACCCTTTTTGCTGGGTTTCCTCAAAGCATAATTCTATGGCGATCTCCAACTTCGCCTCTGCACGTTTGGACAGCATACCAACTATCTCTGGCTGTTCCTTCCGACATCTTTCTGGCAGGGGGGGTATGGCTCCCATAGCTCACCCGACTCTCCCTCCAGTCACAGCCTCGTCTACTTCACTACCGCTACCATAACGGCGTAGTCTGTCTGAATCACTCCCTAGCAAAATACATGCGTAAGCATGTTACAGACTCATGTACTTATGTCTGTATTAAAATGGGCCTGACAGTCGGCGGCCTCTTTTCCATTCTATCAGCGCTGTTGCTCGAATCTCTCTCCACACTCACTTCCAGTGTGTTTAGCTTTTTACCCAATTTTTCTTAACACAGCTCACATTCAAAACAGAGAAAGTGACCTGCCCTTTAAGAACGACAATCCTATGCCGTTTCCTTTCACACACATTTAACTCCCTTCACTCGCGCTAAACCGTTCAACTACACAGGCGCTTAAAATTTTTCTTTCCGTGTGCCTGACACTGCCTTACCAAAGAGGAGTTTTTCATCCACACTGCTGCTGAGAACACTGAAGAAGGAATAATCACTGCATAGACTTTTGAATTTTTTATTGTTTTTTTTTTTTTAATAAAAGACAGAGATGAGTGTGATAACGATAGATTGTATCGGAACAGTGCATGCTTGGAAAACATTGTTGTCGAACTTACCGGAAGTAATTAAACTGTAACTAAGGAAATAACTTGGCAACGAGGGAAGCGGAAACAAGCGGAGAGAGTCAACGAATCTGTACGAGCAAAGGAGGCAACGTTATAAGTACATTTATAGTTTAACTTTCACCAGCAGCTTTTGTCTGTTTGCCTCTTTGTTTTGTCTTAAGCAGGACATGTAGGGGGATGAACTCTGCACAGACAGTGCCTCTGACAAGGAATTCTTCTCTACCCGGACTGCCTCTGAAGGGGACTGAAGCCAAATACTCAGATCAATGCTTTATCACAGGGCCAACTGAGCCTGGATAGGTATGTCTGAAAATCACATTCACACCCGCTGCGTTTTTTTTTGTTTGTTTGTTTTTTTCCTCATCATCACAATGAAGTTAAAATGAACACTTATGATAATGCAGAAGCAGTTCTTATAAACAAGAATTTCTTGAGCCAGCTAAGCTTTCGAATCCCTCTGACACATCTGGTCAACTGAAGCCCTCAACAATCAAGATCCATCCATTCAAGAGCAACATTCGCCACACACTTGTAGGGATCTGGGTCTCAGGAGATCCTTGATAAAATCTGCCACAAAACTTGAAACACTCATGAACTGTTAACAAAGCACAATCTTAACAGAGTCCTGGACAAACATCTTCAGCATTAATTTCTGGACAAGAACTTCCACAACAGTCATCACTGATGGCATCTATGATAGACATTGTCACATGATGCTCTTCAAGGAGTATTTGTTGACTGGGTTCCAGATGGTAAAAAGAGCGAAGAGAAAATGGAAATAAAACAAAACAAAATGATGTGGAGTGCAACAGTTTGAAAAGTATTCAACAGTATTTTATACATATGCACACGCACATGTACACTCACCACACACACATACATCGATAATAATGGCACAGCCAATGTTAGGTAGGTACTCAAGGTCTGACCAGCACATCTGGGCTAATGCATAGGTAAAACATCTGCTAAGTCATAGCCATGAGACCCTCTTCTTAAATTCTCTCATCTCTATCATTAATTCATTTATCCATCATTTAATTCATATGCAGTGTGGTCTCGAAACCTGGCGGTTGGGTGTACCAAACATGACAAGTCTGCACGCAGTGACACCTCCTTGATGAAACTGTAACTGAAACTTACCATCCAAGAATAAAAAAAGTAAAACTATGTCTAGGTATAATACACATGTCATGCTTTAAGTAAAGGTGGGAAACAATATTCATGTAAATATACAAACGGAGGATTATACTTGTCTGCTTACCTAACTTCACAATTACTTAAATGAGCTTAACATCAAATGAATGTGCAAATATGAATATTTTATTTCATAGTAATATTCATCATCTAAATGAAATATGTGAGGAGGTATGAACATGAATGGAAGAAAAAAAGCAGGGGGGGGATGTTTAAAAAACTAAGACATTTACAGCAAAGAGTTGGACAATATACAGAATAATGCATTTACAGCAACGGACAATATACTGTCAGTGAAAGGCGGGTTAACTGATCTCACAGAAGACCAGAACAGCTCACCTGGGGGCTGTCTGCGGCCAGAGCAGCTCAGTTGGTAGAGCCTTAGAGTTGTGACCCTGCTGATGCTGGGACTGCTGGTTTAATTTTCTGCAGAGCTATCTGGCTGTGGGGGAATTTTTCCCTCAAAGTTAACATTGGCTCTGACATACCACAAAAGCTCTTTGAATGAGGATATAAACCACTTTACTTTGTGCGAACCATGCATTACATTTTAATTGCATCACTGTCCTTTGGAAGAGTGACTGAACCCCACAGGCTGATGGTATGGATGACACATACACACAGATAGCATGCATCCTGTGTGATTATCATGGTCTGCATCAAGTCTAATGAGCGCAAGGTAGGATGATATCCCAAACTGGAAGAAAAAAGAAGAAGAAGAAGAAACTGAATAGCCTCATGGTTTAAACTTGCATCAAGCTGGCATGAATAAAGAGTGCTTTCCCTTCCTCACTCTTCAGCTTTAAGGCCAGTTCATTTACTAGCCAGCAAAACAAATTGTGTCTGGCTAGTCAGATGTTAAGTGGTTCTTGTTAACACATTTTGTACATTAAAACCTCATCAATTTCATCAAAAGATGATACAGATGTATGAGTATTAAAAACAACTACCAAAGCCGTAACTGGAAATGTAAAACACCCAAAGTTTGTATTTGAAATAGAGGATTTTTTCCTTTTTTTCTATGATGAGAGACACTATAATATCTACTGACACTTGCACACTTTTCTATTATGAGAGACACTATAATATCTACTGACACTTGTACTCTTTACAAACTCCTGAAATCATATAGGATTCATACCCACCAAGGGAACAAGAATGTACAATCAAACAAATCTGCGTCTACATGAACAACAAGTAATCAAATAAATGAAATTATTTTAAAAGAGAGAGAGAGAGGAGAGAGAGAGAGAGAAATGGAAAACACAACAGACAAACAAACAAAAAACCAGGAGACAGCCATTTCCAGCTGACATGAGGGGGGTTCAACCTATGGCCTGCTTGGCAGCCTACAGTCTCTGAACAGCCCTACCTGGAAGGCAGTCACACCACCTGCTGGTACTGGGATCACATAACGACAGGTGGGACACGTCAGTCTCAGGGCCGACTTCCCACCTTCCTCTTCAGTGTCTTGCACAAGGGGGTTAAAAGTCTGAAGCCAACACAGACAGACAGACGGTATTTTTGCATTACTAATGAACACGGAATGATTTAAAAACTGATCACTGATCCCTTCAAAACCAAACTATTATCCTTAAATTGATGAGTTATAGTCATGGCACCAAAAAAAGAAAGAAAGGGTGGGAGGTAGGGAGGCCGGGGGGGAGGAGGAAGGTTATTTCAGCAGTATACATGTTAGGTTCTTATTCCCCCTACCCCCATTCCCAACCCACTCCCCTTTTCCCCTTGCACTGCAGCGAACAGCAAGTGATGATTCCTGATACTTATTTCCATCACATAAAATTCTCCGTTATGTATCCCAGTCACACAGTGACATTGAAACACCTGACTGAGTGTAAACTCAGCACAGGTTCCTTCACTTGAGCAGCATGCATGCATAGTACTGCACAATCATTAGGTTCCTTTACTTGTGAAGCAAGCATGCATAGTACTGCACAATCATTAGGTTCCTTCACTTGAGCAGCAAGCATGCATAGTACTGCACAATCATTAGGTTCCTTCACTTCAGCAGCAAGCATGCATAGTACTGCACGATCACTAGTACTTGCGCACGATCACTAGGTTCTTTACTTGCGCAGCAAGCATGCATAGTACTGCACAATCATTAGGTTCCTTCTCTTGTGCAGCAAGCATGCATAGTACTGCACAATCATTAGGTTCCTTTACTTGCGCAGCAAGCATGCATAACACTGCACAATCATTAGGTTCCTTCACTTGAGCAGCAAGCATGCATAGTACTGCACAATCATTATGCATGGCAGTAGTACTGGCATGGTCATAATGCATAGGGTTGCACAATCATGATGCACAGTGCTGCACAATCAAGTTACATAACACTGCACAATCATGTTGTATAGCACTGCACAATATGTTAAATAACACTGCACAATCATGATGCTTAGCACTGCACACTCATGTTACATAACAATGCACAATCATGATGCACAGTGCGGCACAATCATGTTACATAACACTGCACATTCATGTTACATAACACTGCACAATCATGATGCACAGTGCTGCACAATCATGTTACATAACACTGCACAATCATGATACACAGTGCTGCACAATCATGTTACATAACAATGCACAATCATGATACACAGTGCTGCACAATCATGTTACATAACACTGCACAATCATGATACACAGTGCTGCACAATCATGTTACATAGCACTGCACAATCATGATACACAGTGCTGCCACAATCATGTTACATAACAATGCACAATCATGATACACAGTGCTGCACAATCATGTTACATAGCACTGCACAATCATGGTGCATAACACTGCACAATCATGTTACATAACACTGCAAATCATGTTACATAACACTGCACAATCATGTTACATAGCACTGCAAATCATGTTACATAGCACTGCACAATCGTGTTACATAACACTGCAAATCATGATACATAGCACTGCACAATCATGTTACATAACACTGCAAAATCATGTTACATAGCACTGCACAATCATGTTACATAACACTGCAAATCATGTTACATACACTGCACAATCATGTTACATAGCACTGCACAATCATGCTACATACCACTGCACAAATCAAGTCACATAACAGTGCACAATCATGTTACATAACACTACACAATTATGTTACATAACACTGCAAATCATGTGTTACATAACACTGCACAATCATGATACATAGCACTGCACAATCATGTTACATAACACTGCAATCATGTTACATAACACTGCAAATCATGTTATATAACACTGCACAATCATGTTATAGCACTGCACAATCATGGTGCATAACACTGCACAATCATGTTGCATAGCACTGCACAATCATGGTGCATAACACTGCACAATCATGTTGCATAGCACTGCACAATCATGTTACATAACACTGCAAATCATGTTACATAACACTGCACAATCATGTTACATAGCACTGCACAATCATGTTGGTTGCATAGCTCTGCACAATCATGTTGCATAACACTGCACAATCATGTTACATAACACTGCAAATCATGTTACATAACACTGCACAATCATGGTGCATAGTGCTGCACAATCATGTTACATAGCACTGCACAATCATGTTGTATAGCACTGCACAATCATGATGCATAGCCACTGACAATCATGTTGCATAGTGCTGAACAATCATGTTGCATAACACTGCAAAATAGTGATGCACAGTGACACTGCAATATGATGTATAGTAACACCTGCACAATCATGTTAGCATAGTTTAAAAAAACTGCAAAAAGTTAATAAACAACAATCAAGTCATAGCACAATCATGCATAGCACTGCACAATCATGTTGTAATAGCACTGCCACAATCATGATGCAAGTGCTGAACATCAGATGCATAGTGCTGAACAATCATGTTGGCACAGTGCTGAATCAATAATGATGCATAGTTTGCTGAACAATAATGATGTATAGTGCTGAACAATAATCATGCATATAGCGTTTCCAGTTTATAAAAAAAAAAAGTACAAACAAAAAGTTCAAAGCCCTCATAGGTTGAGCACATTAATTATAGTTTATGTGTGTGTGTTTACCACTTTCAACAGATATGCTATACATTATAAGCAAAAGAGTTTATTCACAGAAGGTTGCCTTACCCTTTTATTATTAGGATCTCTGAAGGAATGAATCAATACTCAGCTACAATGAAAAAAAATTTTTTTTTAAATGTAAAAAAGCCTGGGTGGTTTTTTTTCTTTTTCTTCTTTTTTTTTTTTTTTTCTCAGATCGTTTTCTACCTTCATCACGTCACTTTTCACTGCACACTCAACGATGCGAGTTCCCCATGAACCATACAGTTTAAACAGCTTCACTACGTGAGTCAATTGTCTTTGTCCCTGTGTACATGATGCAGATCGCACAAGACCAATAATCACCAAAAGTCCACCTGAGTTTTATACTTACAATAACAATGCAAGTGGCAAACCACCATACCCATGCTGCCATGACTGATTACCAATCTTTAAAGTATGAGTTCTCCCGAGCCCCCCCCATCTGCTAAGAAACTTCTAAGTTCTCTTTTGTTGAACAGAAAACAAAAATAAATCAGCCGACTGATAGCTGAGTGTTTGACAAATACTCAACATTTCTTAGAGAATCTTCAACAGTTCAAGTGATACTGATAAAATGTTTTTATTGAGTCTCTGGGCTGGGGACAACCCAAAATCACCTGTAGCAAAGGTTAAAATTAAGAGTGTCTTCTTTACTACAGCTGTGGTACAGTAACTGTACTGGTGTTGCAGAATGTCTTCTTTACTACAGATGTGGTACAGTAACTGGTGTTGCAGGCGGCAAAGCTGAAGCTGTAGGTTTTTGAATCTCATCAGGGCTATTCATTTATGCAGCTAGTGAAGGGTTTTCATATACTTTTCCCTCCATGATATACATTTTCCCCCATTACTTCATCTTCAATTTTTTTTTTTTCTCAAATTCAAATCTTTGCCAAGTCATTACTGTAATGACGGAAGAATTGTTAACCTGCTCTTGTGTTTTCCCCCCACTACTTAATTGTTCAGAGCTATTTATTTGTGAGATTTTTTCTCCCCGGCCAATGCTACATTGCTTTGAGTTGTGCTATGGGCCTAACATAAGAAACTCAAAACCATTCACTTGAGAATCATTCTCTAAGTGCATTGTTTCTGACAGTATTGTTCACATTTCCTGACCAACGTTCACATGTGCCTGCATCTCTCAGGTCTAGGGGTGCGGTGTCTGTGAAATATATCATGAAACGAAATATACAGACACAGCTCTGTCGTGTGGTCTTAGATCAGAATACAACTCCACAATATCATCTTTATCTTTAATTACTGATGACCATTAAAAAAAAAAAAAAAAAAAAAAAAGTCTCTCAGAGTCTCTGGGCCCTTCATGCCCTGCTCTCATTGTGAAACTACGTGCTGGCGACGGCGTGGCGACGTCACTCACTGACTGGTTGTCTTGAACATACTGATTTTACTTTGTGAGACAAGAAACTACCGAAATTGACACAAAGAGGGAGCGGGAGGGTGGTGGTGGGCTTTTAAACAAGACGAATCCGATAACGTACGTAACCTTATAGAGCAAGCAGAAAGACTGAAAAGTATATGCTTTTCAATAATACGTTATATATAACATGACTCTGAGTTTTAAAAGAAAGAAAAAAAAAATCATACGAGGATCGAGCAGGAAGTGTACTTTTGTTCGGTATGACAAAACTTAACCCCCGAAAAGAGCCCACCTCCGGTTTCCTCTTGTCACCAGTCCTTTCAAACAGGGGAGACAGAATGTATGGAAACAAACGGGCAGGATTTTGGCCTGACGTCCACGGGTACGGTTCAAGGCATATGCTGCAATTCAATCGGCTGTCCACGTCCAGATCCATCCCACCATAGTCGCCATTAACTTTCAAAGCTTACTACTACTGCTAGCTAGTTTTCGGTTTCGGTTTCGGTCACATGAGCATTCCTGTGTAGTAGCCTAGTTCCGGGATCTGAAATAGTACTGCAGCTGAAAAAGAGACCCATGAATCCATCAGAAATACGCTTCTTTCCCGTCTAACACGGATATTTTTGGTCACAGAAATGATTGGGAATATATTTATACATGTCAGTGCCATCAGATTTACATAGATCTGCTTCACACACACACACACACACACACACATACACACACACTGAAACCAATTTATTGTCAGATTAACTCAAGTTGTACTGACAAAACACACACACACACACACACACACACACACACACACACACACAAGCGAGAGGGGGGGGGGGGGGGGGGGCGTTTTCCGAACTACTAAGCTTGGACATTAGAGACGTGACAAAATAAAAACTTAAGTAAACTTTTACTTGTGTGTTATAACGTGCATGGTGAACATGAAAGTGTGTCAATGATTTTTCTTAAGTGGACCTTCTTCAAAAAAAACGGGGATCCGGGGAAACGTGTTTGAAATTATTTGTCAGAGAGAGAGAGAGAGAGAGAGAGAGGAGAGAAAGAGGAAGAGAGAGAGAAGAGAGAGAAGACAAGACAAGACAAAATTCTTTTTATTTACGAGGATTAATAGATAAAGCACTGATGTGCTTTTTTACATCCAGTCCTCGACCCTGACTAATAGGGTCAACATAGGATAAGGCAACAAGAGAAAGTAACAAAGAGAAGCATGCAAAAAGTGACTAGAACTACTACAATAACGATACCAAAAAAAAAAAAAAAAAAAAAAAAAAAAAAAAATGGTAGAGAAGAGACGAGAGAGAGAGAGCGAGAGAGAGAGAGAGAGAGAGAGAGAGAAGAAGAGGAGATAGAGAGACAAGGAGTGCAGAAGGGGTGAGAGAGGGCGACAGAGAAGAGAGAGCAAGGAGAGACAAAGACCGGGACGGACTTACGAAGCTGACAATCAAAAATTCCAAGAAAACAAGAGAATCGAGGAAGGCGAACACAGAAAAAGAGAAAATACAAAATCAAGGGGAGAGCATTCTTTCAATGATGAGTGGGTTCACAGATGGCTTTGGGAGGGGGGGACATTTGGACACACACTCGTGACAGTCCACACACCACCCGGGCCGGGGGGGGAGGGTGCACGGGGCGAATGCTGCGAGGAGGCCACCGGGTGCGGTCGAAGGGGTCATGGTTGGACAGAGGGGACCCACGTACGGGGGGGGGGGGTGTGCGTGCGTGGCGGGGGGGGTACGGTGGGGGGGGGGGGGGTTGGTGTTTCTGACAAATAAGGTTGCGTGCGGGGAGACAAGCGTCGGAGTTTGGGTGGGGGGGGAAGGGGGGGGGATAGTTGTACTTGTGTTCGGGCACCAAACGGGGGGAAGATGCTTAATGGGTTGGGCTTACGGGGCTTCTTGGGGGGGGGGGGGGCGGGTGGGGCGGGGGTGCGGGGGGGGTGGGGGGGGGGGGGGGGCGGGGGGGGGGATGTCATAAACAGATAATAAATCCAAGTCATTCCAGCAGGAACTTTTTTTATCTTGTGATAGAGTGCTTAGGTTGGTGGTGTGGAAGGGGGATGAGAGAGGTGGAGGGATGAGAGTTTTTGAAGAGAGAGAGATAGAGAGATGAAGAATAGAGAGAGCGATGAGTCGCATAAGAGAGATGAGAGAGAGAGGAGAGGAGAGAAAGAGGAGAAACAGTCGCCGATAAGTGAATACAAGCGCAAAACATACATACACAACCTAATGACAAGATTTGCGCACTGTCGCGCGCTCGTACAATTTATACAAACATAATAAACTACTAAAACGCGGAGTAACATGTCCATTTTCAAGCAATACAAAACAACTTTCTAAAAAATAGCAGGGTAATACAAAAGGAAAAGAGGGTGTTGGTGGTTGGTGGTGATTTTATGGCGAAGTATGCAAACTAATTTGGCACATAAGATGGTTGAAATAATGGTGTGTTGGAAGGTTGCTATGCATTGGTGTTGTTTGGTTGATTCAGGAAGCGAGTTCCATTGACAGGAAACCTGAATATGTTTAAAAGATGGATTTGAATAAAAAATCAATTCTAGGAACAGGGACATGAAGTTTTGGGTAGGTAGAGTCCTTGAGGAATTAATTGAGAATCTGTGAATCTAATGTTGAGGGTGGCCTTCCCCAGACACAATCTTGTGCATTATGATCCCTTTGTTGTATTCTAATCTCAGAACTTAGACTTAAGGGGAGAACTTGAATCTTTATATAGTCCAGCCAGAAGACTATACTGCTTTTTAGGAGGACTAATTTGAGTGCTCGCTTGTGTAGGCTTAGCAATGGTTTTGAGGGTGTTTGTTAGCGCTAGCAGAGTCCCATAGAGTAGATCCATAGTCTAATTGTTATGATTGGAATATGAGACTGAAAAAAAGAGCTTGCGGTGAATGCAGGTCGAGGAAGCGTTTGATTTTGGAGAGGTTTTCTGATAACTTTCTGCGAAATTTTTCTGCACAAGTGAGAGGTTATGTGAGCTTGCCAACTAATATTGTTATCAATTGTTATTCCTAGCACTTTGAGGAATGTAAACCTGTTCAAATTGGTACATTTTTAAGATGTACAGGAGGGAAATTAATAGTGAGATTTTGTCTTTTTGAAAGTGTTGGAAATGAACGGAGAAAAGTAGATAATTTTCCACATTGTTACTATTTGTGACAGAATATGAGGCAAAACAAGCGTAATTTTGTGAGTTTTGGGGATTCGTTTAAAGCATACACTTTCATTTTTGAGAGGATAAGAAGGGATTATGGTCTACGTCTACATCAAGTGTTGTGAAATCACTAAATAGGACACCAAAATATCTATGATTTGGTTAATGCTACTATTTAGCCAGTACTCCAACGAGGTGATTAGGGCTGTGTGGCAATGAATGGTTGTGTCGGAAACTCGGACTGTCCTTGGATGAAGGCAAGGTGGTAAAGTATTAAGGTGGGGTAAGTTTGGTTTATGAGGAGGAGAGATGAGAGGAGAAGAGAACAGACGAAGGAGAGAGAGAGAGAGAGAGAGAGAGAGAGAGGGAGAGAGGAGAGACTGAGAGCGCAAGGCAAGAACAGAGACATGGACCAAGTATTTGTTGAGCGAGAGAGGGAGAAAGAAGAGAGAGAGAGAGAGAGAGACGGAGAGAGAGAGAGAGAGAGAGAGAGCGAGAGAGCGCAACGGACAGAGATAGGACCGGAAGTTTTTTTTTTTTTTTTTTTTTTAGAGCGAGGAGAGAGAGAGAAGAGAGAGAGAAAGAGATGAGAGAGAGAGAATGAGCATCCTCTGTGTGGTGTGTGTGTGTGCTGTGTGTGGTGTGTGTGGGTGTGTGTGTGTGGTGTGTCTGTCTAGTAGTCGGTCTGTATGTTGTCGGTCTATGTGTTTCTGTACAGCCAATGATTGATGACGATTCGAAGTTCTCTGTTAGCGTGGGAGACAGATGTTTGAGCGAAAACAAAAGTACACAAAGACCTCCCACACCACTCTAGCTATCTCTCTTCTCTCTCTCTCCGGCACACACACCCACACACCCACACACCACACACACAAAAAACACAACAAACACACACACACACACACAAACAACACACAACACACACAGAGGGACAGATATTCCCTCTCTCTCTCTCTGTGGTTTGTGTCCTGTATGTGTGTGTGCCCGTGCGCACTTGGGGACGCTCACGCATATATATATAATAATATATAATATCGGAGATATATATCTATATATATGTGGTTGTGGTGTGTTGGTGTGTTGTGGGTGTCTGTGGGTGTGTGTGTGTGTGTGTTTGGTGTGTGCATACATGTTGTGCTTGCATGTAGCGAGAGAAGAGAGAGAGAAAGAGAAGGGACAGATAGAAATAATCAGAGATTGTTTAAACAGAGAGAGAGAGAGAGAGAGAGAGAGAGAGGAGGAGGGGAGAGGATGGCGAAGAGAGGAGAGGAGGGACGCGAGGAGAGAGAAGAGAGAGAGGAGGGAGAGAGACATAGGGGGGGGAGATGGAGGAGGGGGAGAGAGAGGAGGAGGAGGGAGACGACAGAAGACAACAGACAGACAGACTAAAGACAGACGGACCGAAGAGAGAGAGAAGAGAAGAGAGAGACAAGAGAGAGACGAAGAGACGAGAGGGAGAGATGCGTTATACATTTGAATACATACTCTACCCAACTTCACACAAAACACACAAACACACAAACACACACAAACACACACACACACAACACACCACAAACACACCACCACACCACACACGCACACACCCCCAACAAATACACAAACACCACACACCCCACCCACACACACACACACACCACACACACACACACAACACATACACCACACACCCACAATCACTCACTCACCACCCGCGCGCGCGCGATAGAGTGCAGATCAAACTTCGCTGTTTGCAACTGAAATCTTCATGCAGGGTGGCATATCTCTTGGTCTGGCCCAAGGGAGTGTGCGGGATACGCACCTCTGCATGGAGTATAAGTGCCTGCCTAGGGTGGCTCGGATGAGGTCACTGTCACCTGTGTATTGACTATTGAACTGTTGTCCAACAAACCATCCTCTGATAAACGGATGAAATGAGCAACGTGTAGAAAAATCAGGTCTGAGTTGTCAGCCATCACAGCACCACAGGTTGCTAGTGTGTGCTTTGTGCCCATTTCTAAAAAAAAAAAAAAAAAAAAAAAATGGAACCATAGTTACAGACTGAACAAAAGTCCCACAGGCTGCAATGTACTTCTGGTGCCTCAGTCATGCTGCTGTGACATTACCAGTGTTGCTGTGTGCTTCTCCTGGTTGATTCAAGGTCTGGTTAAGGCTGGTCAGGCTCTGTGTTGTTATCCTCAGTCACAAATTTGGTCGGCTTTCTCCAAATTTCTTTTCAATACTGTCATGCTCTGTTGGTGGGAAGCATGATAGGGAGCTGGTATGCACGGAAATTCAGTGAAATGTAGGGGTGAGGACGTGGACGGTGGTCTTTGTGGACTCACAACCCTTTCTGGTGTCCACATGAAAACACATCAGGTATCAATGTACACTTGAAACTTCAGAGATGCGCTCGTTACTCTCCACGATAGACACAAAATGCAAAAATATGTGAGCTGACCCACGCCGTGAAATAGAGAATAGGTA
>JADBJO010014840.1:22765-35265 GCA_016801955.1 Conus betulinus
GAAAAACAAATGTCACCAATTGTCTTCAGTCACGCTACTTACCGTTTGTCCACAATAAGGAATACTTGTAGTGCTGATGATGATGACAATGATCATGATAAATGACGACGACGACAAAGACGATGATGATTATCACGTGATTTCTGATGACGATGATAATGATAATGATGATGATGATGATGATGATGATGATGATGATGATGATACGATGGTGATGTGTTGTCCACTGGATATTGCATGCCATGCCCATTCATGTCTTGATTGGTGTTTGGTTATACTCCCGAAGGGATTAGTGTCTGCAGAAAGACTACAATTGTGGCCACTTTTTGTGGTCTTGGGGGGAAGCAGAACACGAGGAGAAAACTAACCTCCCAACCTTAGGATTCGACTTCGAACCACAAGGGGCTTACGAGACAGCTGGATTGTAGTCCCTGAAGTGCGATTACTTTCACCCACCCTTCATTTCATGCCGGAGATGACCCTCATTTATATTTTCACGAGGAGTTAAGACTTGGTGCCCGACCCTGAGACCTGAAATAAAGCTAGTGGGGTCGTTCCAGGCGGCTGAATTGTGAGGTGGATAGGTGGATGGGTCATCAGAAAGCCATTTGTAACCCTGGTAACCTGGAGGACCTTTTCCACTACCGGCTGCTTGAATAAAAAGACCAATACTCAACGCCAACGCACAAACACTCACTCACATCTCTCTTCTCACTCTCTCTCTCTCTCTCTTCTCTCTCTCTCTCTCTCTCTCTGTCTGCCTGTCTGTCTCGCTGTCTCCCTCTGGCCCCTGTCTGTCTGTATGCCCTCTCTGTCTGTTCGGTTGCTGTGGGTTTATGTTCCCAATGGGACAGCCGTTTACAGGCAACCCAGACAGACTAAAATTTGCGGTAACTTTTTGTGGAGTTACGAAAACGGGAGATGAGAAGAAAATAGACGTCGCAACTTTGGATTCGAACTGAAGCCCCAGCTTAGCATATGAGAGTTGTGTCACCTGAAATTAGATTACTTCACACAGTTTCATTTATGCGAGAGAGAGAGAGAGGGAGAGAGAGAGAGGAGAGAGAGAGAGAGAGAGAGAGAGAGAGAGAGACAGGGGACAGACAGACAGAGAGAGCATAGGAACTTGCCACACCACATGAACATGATGTGATCCAGTTGAGTATATATCTATTGAGATCACAAACATGAGTCCCATATAACTAGATGTCAGTAACATATTTAGTGAGGTCACCAACATCAGTCCCATAAAACTAGATGTCAGTACATATCTAGTTGAGATCACAAACATGACGTCCCATATAACTAGCGTCCGTGCATGTCTAGTGAGGTCACCAACGTGAGTCCCATATAACTAGATGTCAGTACATATGTCAGCAACTGCTACCCGTCAAGCCTCTACATTTTGCCCATTGTAAGGAATAATGGTAGTGCTGATACTTATCATATCCAGGAAGAGGATGACGACACTACAATGACGAAGACGACGAACGACGACACAACGACGATTGATAAGGAGGTAAGGAGGAAGAGAGGAGGCAGGAGGAGGGGAGGTTGATTAGAAGAAGAAAAAGAAGAAGAAGAAGAAGAAGAGAAGAAGAAGAAGAAGAAGAAGAACAACAACAACAACAACACACCACAAGAAACAGAAAGAATAAAAGATGCTGCTTGCTGCTGCTGGCTGCTTGCTGCTGCTGCTGCTGGCTGCTGGCTGCATGCTGCTGATGATGATGAATAAGAATAATGATGATGATGTCCTTACTTAATCAATATTGCATGCTAACTGTCTGTCGAAGAACACGAGGGTGTGTGACATGTAGTACGAAAAAAAGGTTTATGTGGGGTACGTAGCGACCGAGGGGGACTGTGTCAATACAACTGTATCAGAGAGGTACAGTCACAATGGACCACCGGGGGAGAATGAAGACGTGACGAGTCTTGTCGCAACAATAATTCTTTCTGAATACTGGTCTTGAACGGTTCGGGAAGACGAGAACGAGGAGGGATTAAAGTCCTGGCCTCAAGAGATTCCCAACACAACAAGCCTCTACTCGCAGATGGGTGATTGCAACGCATGAACCCCGGTGCTAGTGCTTATGGTACCCCCTTCAGTTGTTATGCTGGTACTAAGGACCTTAACATTCAATATCACGAGTAGTAAAATTGTTGATGAATAACGGAAAATCTGACAGTCCTGAAATACAAGAGCGCGAAGTCGAATGGCAAGAATCGTCAAATAAGTGCCCGAGACATCGAATAAGAAAGTGGAAAGTGAGTGAGGTCTCAGATCAGGATAAGGGGACCGAGCGTTAGAACAGCCCTTATGAACGTGCGTATACAACATGTATATCCACTACAGAACTATCAACAGGGGGTGGGCTCAGATGAGATAAAATACACAACTACGGAAGACGACTCCGGGTAAGCGCAGAACCGAGAAGAAAAGGAGGAACAATACAGGGAGGGAGGAAAAACAGCGGAAGCAACTCTGCGTGCCTCCGTCGTACTACAGTGGCAATCGAGAGAGCGAAAAGAAAGAAGAAACAAACAAAAACAGGGCAACGCATCAAAAAAAGGGGGAAGGGAAGTCTAAAAGAGAAGAATCATCGGGGTACAGAGGAGAAGGATCGCGGTACGGAGACGGGGGAAGAAAACAGAGAGAGGGGGGGTCTCTACATCGAAGCGACGTCGGAAATAGAGATCGCAGAGGGGACCAGACTGGAACAGTCATGCTCAAAATCAGAGCGTACTCTCGGCTCGTCAAGTCGAGGGAAAAAAAAAGGTCCTCTCTCTCCTCCGGAATAGGGTCACGGTCTAACACTGCGGAAGCAAACTCTCTCTCTCATCTCGGGGTCAGGAATATAAGTGATGGCTTACGACAAAAAACATTGGTAGAACCACAAATGAACACAAGAAAAAGAAGGAAAAAAAAACAATCTCTAAATAAAGGTCAATCAAACCAACTCACGTCAAAATGAAACAAAAGTAATCCGAACCAACCCGAAACAAAGTCAAACTTTGTTCTAATTATGTTCATTTGGATTCTGACATCATAAACAACACCCAGACACTAATTATCTGGTCGGTTTCCATCAGAGGCGCTGACGACAGACCACATATTTGAGAAAACCATGATTATGAAGCCAGATCGCATTTCACGTTGAGGACATACAACCACATAAACCTAGTGAAAAGGAAAAAGAAAGAAAAAGGAGAAGATAGAAAATCAAACAAAAAACGAGCCAAAGGGCAAAAAGAACGAAACCGTACGTGTTGATGGGCAAGTTATTCCCTTGGACCGTCTAGTGAAGAGGTGGTTAGAAAGCCGTTGAGAACAGAATTAACGCTGAGATACCGTCTTGACATCATCACCCCTCCTGTGAACAAAAAATTCTCTGCGCGGTCCTAGGAGAAATGGCGAAGGGCAAGTCTGTCCTCTCCCTCAATGCCTCCCAGCTCTTCTCTTTCTGTCTGTCGCGTTCTTAATCTGTATGGTTACAGCTCCCACAGAAGCGAAGAAGATGGAGATGTGGGGACACAAACGTGATGACCTACTCACAGTAGTTAGTGGATGAATAGCCTTTGGCGGGAGATGCATGCATCGATTCTTCTGCTCTTTCGTATGTTATCATTCTTTATGGGGGGGGGGACCCGAATGTGGTTGATAGCTTCGTCGTTTCGCCCAGTTCTGTTTAGCGTCAATGGTACAAAGGGGAGTTGGCACCTGTGGGCAAATTGACCGAGGCTGCGGTATTGTTACCCGTGTCTTCTACTGCGTCAAGATGAATATTTGAAGTTGTTTCAATTATTTACCAGGAGAGCACTGAAAAGGCAACTGTTTGGGTTTTTTTTTTTAATCTCTCGCGTGGGGCTCCTTCCATTTCTTTTCTTGAAAGAAATTGCGCATGTTTTTTTTTATTGTTGTGTGTTTTTCTGATACTGATTTCAAGGTGTAATGTACTCATCGCAGTACAGTGTTTCAAAGTGTAGAACGTGCAGGACGTCGGAAGGTGAAGAGAAATGCAGATTATGTGGCGCTAAGCGGAAAAAAAATGCGTTCAAATTAAAACAAAACAAAAAACAATACTAATAAAATTTAATCAGCGAACACCGAGGGATGGAGTTGAATGCATGAGAGAAGAGGGAGAGCGAGCGGATTCTGATGGGGAGGAGCAGAGGCCGTAGAGATGAGGGGTGAGAGGCGGGGGAGAGAGTGTTGGGGACGAGAAGGAGTGAAACCGAAACACGAGAGACGCGATGCGAATGAGAGGAGAAGAGAAGAGAAGAGTGATGTGTCTGTGTGTGTGTGTGTGTGGGTGGGTGTGTGTGTGTGTGTGTGTGTGTGTGGTGTGTGTGTTGTGTGTGTGAAATGAGTATGCGTGTGTAACTGTTCTCTAATCTCTCGTGGCTGAAGGTTGGATATAACTCCGGCTAACAAAGCACATCCCTATCAAAAGTTAATATCCTTACACACGATGCTTGGAAATGATCACAAAACAAATAGGGCGGTCATGGTGTCTGTGTGCGAGGCCTGCTTCGCCCTGTGATCCAGTAAGTGGCAACACCAGATGGAAAATGGAGTAGGAATAAGAGCAGGGCACAGAAAGAAAGAGATGGACAGGACTAATAACTAAATAATGGACATAAGATCAAACTTCTCAAACGCAGGAGAGGGGGGGCCCAGGGGGGGGGAGAGTGCTGCACGAGCCCTGCAAGCGTATAGAAACTAAAGCAAAAACGGCAATGTTCGCAGAACATGTATCAAGTGTTGATGGCAGTAAGAGCAGCGCGACACGGATGGAGGGTTTTACGGACATGCAACATATGTTCAATTCAACAACATAAAAGCATATGGAAAATAACAGAAGACTGCTGCAAGACAGTTATGGATATTTACGGCAAACACAAGGAACATTTTACATGGCAAGAAACTTGCACAAAGTCGCAACACGTTGCGCGCGGACAAACACACCACACCAAAACACAACCCACACAACACACACACACACAACACACACACAACACACAAACAAACAACCCACACACACACACAAAATACACAACACACACACACACACACACACACACCCAACACAACACAACACACACAAAACACTCAATCCATTCACACCACACCACCAAACACACACACATAGCTGACGAGGAAACATCACGAACATGGCACACATCTTACAACACTACCACTTTTCACGCCTACCAATCTCAACAACCACAGGGATGGTGGGTGGTGGGGGGTGGGGGGGGTGGGGCGTGTGGGGGAGCGCCATGGCGGTACTCATTAATAACATATGTGGTAGGCACAAAGAGAGAGAAGAAGAGGAGCATTCGATCTAAAAGGCTTGCTGTCTAAAGGGGTGGGTCTTTCCATTTTTGAGGTTGTTTGTATGGGGAGTTCTTCCGAGAGCAGGGGAGGTTTTGGGCAGAGGAAAAAAACACAGGGAGATTATGACACTTGAATTGGCATCTGAGAAACCAAAGAAGTGCATGTGTGCGAACATCTACTCTCTCTCCTACTCTCTCTCTCTAGCCTCTCTCTCTCTCTCTCTCGTCTAGTGCCTCTGCTTCTTCTCTCTATGGGGTGAGTGTGTTGGTGAGCAGTAATTATGTTATGTAGTGTGGCATGCGTGGCGGCGTGTGTGGGACGGGTGCTGGGTTGCGGGTTTGGCGGTGCGTGGGTGTGTGGGCAACACAATGTGTCGTGATGGGGTCGTGTGGGTTGTGGGTGTGTAGTGTGTGTGTGTGTGTGTTTCCGCATCTCAGGCACATCTGCCGAAAAGGACACTTGTGAAGAGGAGAGACAAAGCTTGTGCAGCGCGTGCATGTTCTCCACACTCTGCATGGACGGTGGTCAACAAGCATGTGGGCCTTATTCAGGGTAAGAGCGGCAACGCGAAGAACTGGGAGTCGGGATGGTAGAAGACACTGGGACTCAGGGGCGTCGGTTCGGACATGCTACGCACCAAGGCAGATCTTCATCAGGGGGATTATCGCTACCAAGACCCCCCATCCACAACTTACTTCTGTCCCCGTATAAGACGCAAATCCTTCAAATGACCGAACAGTTATAAAGCGACCCGGGGGGTGGGTTCTGTGGTGGTGTTTGGTGGAACGGCATTGCTAGTGGAGTCGCTACACAGCGACGTGAGAATCCGCGAGTCAGCAGATGTCACCGCACGCAATGGTCAGGTTTTGGAGGCGGGTTGGATGGACACCAGGATATGGCATGACAGCAGTGGTCCTCAGTGAATAACTCGTAGGGAGATGCCTGGCGAACCATCTGAGTGGGGCTGGATAATTCGATGAAGTGGACAGGGAATTGCATGCGGTCTAGTAGAAAATGTACAGACAGTGGGTGTGTTTCATGTGCATTGATTCCGCTTGTCTTCATCCTATTCACGAGATGTTCTACAAAACAGGTACAAGAATAGGACCCTTTAGCACTGTGTGGTGGTTGTGTGGTTGTGGTGTGTGTGTGTGTGTGTGCGTGTTGTGATTGTGCTGAGTGCGTGCGTGAAGTGCGTGCAGTGGAGTGTGTGTGTTGTGTGGTGTTGGTGGGTGGGTGTGCGTGTGGTGTGGGGGCGTTTTGCTGTTGGGGGTGTGTGTGGTGTGGCATGCGTGCGTGGAGTGGACGCGGGTGTGTGTTGTGCTGGGGATGCGTGCGTGGCGGGGTGATGTGCGTTGCGTGTGTGGTGCATGTGTGTGTGTGTGTGTTGTGGTGTTGCGCATGATGTGTGTGTGGGGTGTGTGTGTGTGTGTGTCTGTTTGTAGTGTGAGTGTTGTGCGTGCACAGCGCATGGGTGTTGCGTGTGTGCAGGGTGTGCGGTGAGTGCAGTGCGTGATAACGTTGTGTGTGATGTGTGTGTGCAAAATGGTGGACAGGTAGTGTGTGTGTGTGTGTGTGTGTGTAGTGTGTGTGTTTCTTGTGTGTGTGAGGTGTGTTGTGCGTGCGATGCGTGCGGGACCAGACGCAATGTGTGTGTTGGAGTGGGGGTGAAATGTGTATGCGTGAATGTGGGTGCGTGCGTGCGGACATGACTGAGTGGGTGGGGGTTGGCGTTGGTGCTAGCCGCGCTCGTCGCGTGCGGGGAGTGTGTGTGTATTGTGTGTGTGCATGAGGGGACGGTGGGGGGTTGGTGTGTGTGTGGTGTGATTGCTGGTGTGTGGTGGTGTGGTGTGCTGCAGTCGTGGGTGTCCTCAGATGTGTGGGTGTTTGTGCGTCGCCGTGCAGGGACGAGCTGCAGCAGGAGAAGTGCCTTGTGATGGGTGGTGTGTATATGCTGTGTGTGTGTGTAGTGTGGGTGTTTGTTTTGTGTGGTTGTATGTGTGTGTTGGTGGGGGTGCGGGAAAGTGTTTCCACAGTTTCTGACAGCAACAGACTTTTAAACAAATAATCAGTCTGTTGTTGAGGTGCAGCCACAGGAGAGACACAGCACGGTACCAAGAAAAACAAAAAACAAACAAACAACACCACAAAAAATGGGGGCCAGCACGAGTTGCTTTTTCTCTCAGGAATTGCGCCAGTCCCGACACTATCCTCTTGCCACGTCTTCCGCGGCCAGCCTTCGCTCACTAATCCGCTGCGAGTCTAGATGTGGAAGTATCACCGCTTCTTGGTTTTTTTCTTGCGGATGATAGCCACACTAAATCAATTTTAGGATTCCCCCCAACACCAAAAACTAAAACAAAACCAAACAAAACAATGAAAAAAAAAAAAACACCTATTCGTTGTTGGTGTGCGCAGCATCCCAGCATATGTCAGTTTTGGGTATTATAGTAGAGATGGGTAAGTTTGGAAATTCTTATTCAAGGTTTGTTGTTTGTTGTTGTTGTTTGTTTTGGTCTCAAGGAAGGTTCAGTACGAATTATTCTGTCTTTGGCTATGGCACACGAAAGACCCAAGGAGTGTGTAGCGAAACGTTAATTAACTGAATTTAGACCGTAAATATTTGATTTTATTATGTTGTACTCCGTTACGTGAATGCGTTCATCGCTTTGAATGGGCGGGAATGTATTTTTGTACGTAGGTCGCAACAGAATATTTCAGCCGTGATATATAAAACGAATGGAAAATGCAGCGTACAAGGTTTTTTTTGTCATGAACTTAATTCGTGCTGGTAATTATCCAAGGCTAATACGAATGGTTTTCGGATCAAAAACAAGTAATTCACGCTGCCTCACCTCTTGATGAGAGACTAAGCAAACACAGACAAACAGACAACAGGACCATAAGACCCCAACCATCCCCCCCAAACACACCAAATCCAAAATTTAGAAAACACGCGCTGCCGATGCTGGGGCCGCTGCGACACACCACGAGACGCAACACACACATCACCACACACACACAACCACACACAAACACACGCACGCACGCACTGCACCACGCACGCACGCACGCACCCACACATGCAACACACGTGCCCCAAGCACGCACGCCAGCACGCACGCTCAACACAACACCACACCCACCACACACCCCCCCCCGACACACACACACACACACACACATGAACACACACACACGACACACACACGCACAGATGAGGAGACCAGGATGTTGTAGCGAGTTGAGAGTGAGCGAGCAAAAGACAGCACGCCAAGCTTCTGATGAGAGATGAGAAGAGAGCGAGCGACCCCGACCCCAGCGAGCGCCAAGCAGTAGACTGATCACCACCTCATGTTTCAAGTGCACCACACTACTTCGCGATCCCCCACCACGATCACTAGTTGCAGTCCGGTTTTCGTTCGGGCTCACACGCGACCGGCGCTCCATCCCACCCCGCTGCGCTCTGCCAAGTATCCTTTAGTGTTTCCGCACGGGCACGCCGGCAGGGGAGACCAATGCGCGCCACTGTGACCACTGTGTATATTATCGCTGTCCCCACCGCTGCTTGATTCTCATCCTCGTTGACGATTTGGAACAAAATGAGAACAAAAAAAAATCAAAGGCAGACAATGCTCAAGAAGATCAACAACGATACCATAAGAGCAACAACAGGACAAGAAAAAACATATCGAGGCTTTCCGCGACGATGTCTTCCCCATTTTGCACTCCCTCTATCCCCCACAATTTTCCTTGAACAAGACCGATAACAAGCAAGCAGCGCAGGCAGACGTGAACAACAAAAAAGGGCATTATCCACCTATGCACCCACTTCACAAGTCCGAAAAGACAAAACATGCAGCAAGTTTACAGCAAAAACAATAACAGAAAACAACCGTTAACAACAGCTAGCGTTAGCAGCAACAACAACAACAACAACAGCAAAACGTCTCTCCCATGCCTTCCCTACCCTACCGCCGACCCCCCCTCCCCCCACCCCCCTCTATTAATTACACCTCTCCCTCCACTAAGAATATTGGACTTGTTTTAACACGCAGTTCGTTCCAGAGGCGACGCTTTGCTCATTATGTATTGATGGTATGTTATATTGAGATTGTTAGGAACGATGGAGAAGGCGTTCATAATGAAAACGATGATTGTCGTCTACATACTCCGAGAGATTGCCAAGTGAATAAGTGCGGGTAGCATCGACCATAACGAACTGGTGCACGCCTGAATATGCAGATAACACGGCTGACAGTTTTATCAGGTGAGGGGGAGGGGTAGAGTAGGAGTAAAGCGTCGTAAGTGGTGGGGGAGGGGCTTTGAGAGAGAGATGGAGAGAGAGAGGGAGGGGAGAGGCAGAAAGAGAGAGAAGGTGAGGGGAGGAGGGAGGAGGAGAGACAGACAGAACAGATCAGGACAGAAAGACAGAAACAGAATATGGGAGGACAGGGGAGGAAAGAGACAGAAGAGCAGACAGGACAGACCAGGACAGGACAGACAGGGAGAGGAGTGCGGAGAGAAGGAGAGGAGGCGAGAGAGAGGAAACAGAGGAGGAGAGAAGAGTAGGTGGGAGTTGGTGAAGCGAGAGATAAGAGAGAGATGAGAGGAGGGTGTTTGGAGGTGCTGTGTAAAAATGGTGTTGTGCCGTTGTCATTGCCATAACAACGTTCAGCTTTCCTAAAGCTTTATTTGGCATTGCTTTGGCGAAGACCCGTGTTCGCGTGGTTTTTACGGCCAGGAAGACACTTTCTAAATGGCTACTTACTGTAAGTACTACTACTTAATATACTACTTACTACTACTATGTCTATAAACTACTTACTCTATAGTAGAGAGGAAATGGGAGAAGAGCGGATGAGCAGAGGACGAGGGAGGAGACGAAAGAGTACAGAAGACAGACCAGAGATGGACAGTAACCGAGGATGAGACCGGTACGTATTATGAGCTTACTACGTAGCCCAACTGATACTATATATCTACTACTACTACTAATACTATACTAGTAAGTGAGTAGCTAGTAGTAGGTGTAGTAGTAGTATATGTGCAAGCAAGACTATGACTGGTTATTTGATTGTCCTACAAACGTGCAAAATAGCCCAAACAGATATGTGGCGGGGGGGGGCGGTAAAAAAATGCTCAAGGAGGCGAACCATTTTTCTCAAAGGAAAAACCGTGATGGACGCTAATTCTTTTTCCAAACCTACCTACCAATAGACACAATGCAAGTCTACACAACAACGCGAAAAACAGAAGTACCAGTTCAAGGTGCGTATATACAGACGACGATGGAATTGGAAACACCAGCCCGAATAGAGTTTTGGATTGCTGAGTCTCCCATGTCAAACCTACCCCCCGTGAACTCAGTGTGGTTGTTGTTACTTTGTTGTTGTTTGCTTCTGCGTGTGTTGTGGTGTGTGTGTGTGTGTGGTTGTGTGTGTGTGTGTTGTGTGCAGGTACGGCGCTGGGGGGTGGTTGTGTGAGTGTGTGTGTGTGTGTGTGTAGTGGTGTGTTAGTCTGGGTTGTGTGTGTGGTGGTTGGCGAATGTTTCCCCCAGTTTTTTGAATAAGGGGAGCCAAAGAGTTAAGTAATAAAATAGGATTTCAGGGTTATGTTGTTGACGTGTAGCACCCGAGAGATACAGCCGGGTATAAAAGAAAAACCAAAACAAACAGAAAGCCACAAAAATAAGGGACCAGGATTTCTTTTCTCTCAAACATTGCCAGTCCTGCATCCTTTTACCGCTTTTCCCCAAGTTCCTTCTGAATTCACTATCCTCGCGGCGCTAATTTCAGGAGGGTGAAACAACGCTCGGTTTTTTTATTCGAGTATGATAGTTACAACCTAAATCAAGGAGCCCAAAAAAAAAAAAAAACAAAGCAAATCCAAACAAAACAACAAACAAATATCAGATGCATTGTTGGTGTGCGCAGCCGGTTATGTCGCGTTGCGATATGAGTGAGTAGTGAGGGTTAGCGTTGGAATCTTCTTGGCGGTCGTTTTCCTGTTTTATTTGTTTGCTTGTCTCATAGGACGTTTCGTCGAGTTATTCAGTGTCTCTGGCAAGCATCACGATGCCGTTTTGAGATGTAGTAGGTGGTCGAGGCAATACGTAACTGAATTTTAGACGTAATACTGTTAGTTTTGTTTACTCAGTGTCGGATCGGGCATGCTATTGCAAGGGCGGGGGGTGAATGTATTTGTCCGTCTGTGCAAGCTTCAATAGTAACAAATACACACAGCCTTCTCCTATGAAGGATTGGTATGTAAGCAGACCCACCGTGAGAAGTTACTTCGATGAGGTATTGATCAGCAATCGGGTGCAGATCATAAGAGTAATTTGTACTCTCTATGGGAGGGTCTGGGGAGCAAACAGACACCACCACACAGACTTACAGCTCACCCCCCCTCACCCAACCGCGAGTGGATGACGGACAGCACAAATACACAACTCACGGCGCGCGCGCACAGAACACAACACACACACACGGCGCGCGCGCGCACGCGCAACGCACGCATAGACCCGACGACGCATCAACGCACGCACTACACTCAGCATCGGCAGAGGGCAGGCGACGAGCGTGTCATCATCTAACACCATCTACCCACACGATTCACACACACACACACAAACAAACCAACACACAACACACACCGTTACAACCACACAAACACACACACACACACACACAAATTCAGAACACACACGACGAGAGAGAGAGAGTGAGCGTTCGGGAGAGGGAGAAGTATGAGAGAGAGAGAGAGAAGAGCGAGCACGGACTTCATGACGCACGATCAGCACGACGTTTGGAGGCAGATAGAGAGGAAGCGAGACCAGAGAGAGAGAGAGAACCACTTCAGTGTCAAGTAGAAATCATATACGGTTGGACGCACCACCCCCCCCGAGTCACTGTGTCTATTAGTCGGTTTGTCGTTATCAGCGCCACCCTCCCACCAGACACGGTTATCAGTGGTCTGCCAATTATCCTTCTAGTGTAGTTGTTTCTGCACGGGCAAAGATCAGTTATTACTACTTGTATATTATGCATCATAGGATTGACTTCTTCATTCCCTCGTTGAGCGATTTTTTGGAAACAAAATGACAGAATCAAATAAAAAATCAAATTGGCTTAGCAGTCATACACAAAAAACA
>JADBJO010014841.1:0-5000 GCA_016801955.1 Conus betulinus
AATTATTTATTGGAAAATTTAGGATGAAATCTAACGATTTAAGTATAGCAATTAATTCGGCACTAAATATCGATAACTGTTTACCAAGATAGAAGAGCTTTTCTATTTTGATATTAGGGATTATGAAGGCTGCTCCCGTGTTATCATTATCTAGCACTGAGCCATCTGTAAAAATTTTCAAATGGTGATTGTAGTTACTTTCTAAATGAGCGTAAACAGATGTTCTTAAGGTATGTGGACAAATCTTTTTTTGATAGATCTGTATAATCTACATCAAAAGAGGCTTTACTTTGTTCCCATTTTGGAATAGGTGAATATAAGGGCTTTTGGGCAATGTTGTTTTTATCTATTTTGGTATCCTTTAGAAGATCGGAGGGAAAACGAGTAAATAGACCTTGTTGACAGTATATTTTGGGCACGTTTTCCGAAATCCTCCTCTGATTTTAAACATACTTCTTCTGAGCTAAAATTGTTTTGTGAAAAAGCTCTTTAAGATAAATTTTGAAGTAGAAGCTTTCCGAAGTTCTGCAAGAGGTAAACATTCCTACTTCATTGTACGTCCCTAAGTTAGATGTATGTGTGGGAACCCCAGGGCAATTTTATAAGCTTTGCAATCAGTACTCTGGAGTTTATTTAACAGGTATTGAGGAGCATTAAAAAAAATACTTCTTGAGCATAAGTTAGTCTTGAGCGTATAAGGGCAGTTGCTAAGATGGTTAATGATTTCGAATCCTGTCCCCAAGGTTGTTTGCTAATTATTTTTAGGAAATTCAAGCTCTTTCTGCTTTGTTTAATATGTATTCAATATGAGCGTTCCAAGATACTTACTACTTAAGATAACACCAAAAAATTTGACACTTTTTGCATAGTTTAAAAACAATGCCATCCAACGTGAAAGTAGGAAGTTGTCCTGGATCGTAGCCAGCATTAAAGAGAATCATATTAGTTTTTTTTCTGGGGAAAGAGAAAGACCATTTACATTTAAAAAAAATCATTGATCTTTTTAATTCTAGTTGATACTTTATTTTGATGTAATTTAGTGATCTTGATGGTGTATTTCTTTTCATTGTCACTTTTGTCCATAGGCATATATCATCAGCAAATTGAGCCACTTCAGTATCTTTAGAAAGACTTTTTGGGGAGGTCAGAGATTAAAATATTAAATAATATTGGGGAAATTACTGAACCTTGGGGGTAAACCCCATTTCTAAGGGTCTTAGGTTGGAATATGTATTTCCTATTTTTTTTTGTTTTGAATATGTCTACCTTGTAGAAAATCTTGAACAAAATTGTACATGTTCCCACTGATTCCGATATTCTTTAATTTGTACATTAGTCGTTTGTGCCACACTTGTTCATAGGCTTTACGAATGTCAAAAAAAGTAGCGAGGATGTTCTTTCGACGTGCAAATTGATGTTTTACGTGTGTTGTAAGTTTTACTAAGTGCTCAATTGTAGATCTGCCTGCTTGGAATGCAGCTTGGTTGATAGGAATGACGCAGTTTTTATTGCAATGATGAATTAGCCTTTTTAACATATCTTTTCCATCAATTTACATGTGTTAGATGTTAATGATATTGGTCGATAGCTGTTTATATCACTGGGTGGGTTTTCCTTTTTTATGAATAGGAATTATAATTGACTGTTTCCAAATTAGGGGTATTTTGCCACTGTCCCAACATTTTTGGAAAAACAAATGTAGAAATTGTATGACATTTCGCGGGAAATGACTTAATATTTCATTTGAAATGCCATCTAACCCCATGATGTCTTTTTATTTAGATTAATAATACACTCATTGACTTCCTGCAATGTTATAGCAGAATTTAGATAGTGATTTTTTCTGTTGGTTTGGGGCCATCATAGATGTTTTTCTTTTCTTCATGTTCGCGGTGTTTTTTTCTTGTCCAAGGATAGGCTGTTTATGCTACTGTTGTATGCAAATAAGTCAGCAAATGCTTCAGATTTTTCAAAATTTGACGGAAATTTATATTGTTTTAGTTTAATCGGACAATGTGGAAGGCTAATTCCATTTTTCATTGTTTTTAATTGTGTCCAAACTTTTTGAATGTCTTTATAGTTTGATACCTCATTTTGACATACAGACGACCAATACTGCCGTTTTGCTTGTGCAATTATTCTATTTAGGTGATTTTTTCGCTCTTTTTTTCTCAAGAAGTTTTTCAGCTTTTTCCTTAGGATTTTTTTTCTCTTTTTTTGTATTCTTTTGTTTTTTTCTATTTTTTCTTGTTTTGCCTGTTGACACATATCATTCCACCATACATTACCCAAATGTTTTTTTGATTTTATAGATTTTACAGTTGGAATTGATTCTTTTGCAGCAGAGTGTACTGCATTCTGAAGATGATCATATAACGTATCGACATCTTGATTCTCAATATTTTCTATGTTCATGTTAAATGAACTAAGTAGATATGAAAATTTATTCCAGTTAGCAAATTTGTAGCAATATTTGGGAACTTTGTCTTGTGTTATATCATTTGTTACAGGTCTCATATTTTCTAGAGAAATCATAATAGGTAGATGGTCACTATTAATGTATCATCAAGTGTCAGCCAGTCACAAGATACAGCTAGTTCAGGAGATATGAAGGATAAGTCGATGGCACTAGGGTTATGTTTAGGGTTGTCTGGAATTCGAGTAATACTGCCATCGTTGAGAAGGTAAAGAGAGGAGTCCACTATGTTTTCAATAAAACGGTTACTGTGTTATTTGGCATCCCTTTTCCCAGAATGGCGAATGGGCGTTAAAATCACCAGTGATTAAATATTTGGTAGATTGGTCTGATTGAACAGAACGTAGCCATTCTGTATTACGATCGTTTGGGCCCTGAGGCAAGTATACAGAAACAACTGTTACTGCATTATAGTCAACTTGAATTCTGACTGCACATGAGTGCAATCCAGGAATGTCTAGTGGAGCAGGACTGGCACATGGAGCATATTTCTCATCTTCATGTACATATATTGCCACATTTATTTTTCTTCATTATTAATGTTTTGGATAATTGGTGGATAATAGTAATTAGGAATCTTAGGCAGTTTATTTTACTGACATTCAGTGATTGCAAAGCTAATATGTTGTATTTGACTTTAGATAGATGTTGTACTAGTTGATCTTTACTGGTTGTGATGGATCGACAATTCCACTGGAACACCTTTAAAATCCTTAGCTACCATATGTTCTATTAACAGATAAAAAAAAAACAACAAAAATAAAGGTGAAAAAGTGATTAAAGACAACTGATACACTGAAAAGTAACTAACAATACAAAAAAAGTATCACTATGATACGATAAACAATACTAGCTATGACAAAAAAAAAAAAAAAAAAAAAAAAAAAAAAAAAAAAAGAGCTGTACACAGAGAATGCACTCTATCAGTGAATGAAGATTTGATCACTGGCCTGTTAGCGAATGCTTTAACTAACACAACAAAGAAAATATCCCCTAAATAGTCACTCAAGATGGGAAGAACAGAGTCAACGGCTGAGATTTCCGCCAAAACTACACTAACGTATTTGTCTTGGTTTAATACCAGGATGTAGGCCCACTGAGAATGTCAAACATGTTGTACCATGGACCACTGTGTACAGCGAAGGGTCCGTGTCCTCTGGGTGGTGGATAGTTCCCGGGCTGCCACTTGTTGACGCTCTCGCTGTCTTCCTGGGTTTCTCCCAGAAGAGTTGTCGGATATGTCTTCCAACGTTTCTTGCCAGCACGCTCGATCCTCGATGTGTTGGATGGAGATCGTCTTTGAGAGACCATTTATTTGTTTGTAGGTTGGAATGAGAGACAAATGATATGTTTTTAATTCCAAATAGTTTTGTTGTGATCAATGCATTGAACAGTTCCCGCTTGACTTCTAGTTTTGAATCTCTGACAGGTGAGAGCTTGCTGATAACAACCTTAACGTTGGGGTGGCTGGTGACAATGTTTTTGATGCACGAGGAAAACGCTGTGCTGGCAAGTTCAGGTCCTTCTTTTGAATGTCATTTATACCGCAGTGGATAAGCACCGCATCCAATGGTTTCTCTTCCATGGAAAGAGTAGACTGAAGCGTTTGTGTAAGCTCCTCTGTTGTCAAGTTTTTGCACGTCTTCGTATCAAAACCGTAAGACTGGCCTAGTCTCTCTCCATTTACTCCCTTAAAAACAGAATCATGAAAGATCGCGACCCTGGGCAAGTCTTGTGTCTGTCTTCTTGTTTGGATCTAATATTGTTCTGTTTTTTTTCTGATCGAACTCTAACGTCATGAGAACTTCTGACGTCATTTTTTGTGCGTTCTGGGCCTTCCTTCTTCTCTATTGATTTTACTTTTTGATTTAAAATCTTTTTCTTTCCTTCTGATGCGGAAGCTGCTTTACAGTTATGTTGACTGCATTTCACTGCATCAGCATACAAAGGACAGGTAGGTCTACTGGGACTCGGAGACGCAGCGCTAGCATTTTCTGTTTGTGTATGATTGTCTGTTAGCGCCTTGGTTACATTAGATTTGCCCATGTCTGTGATCAACTGGTTCTGCTTGAGTACGATGTCTTCAAGTGAAGATATGCGTGTACACAGCGATTCGATCACGGCTTTCAAGTCTCTAATTTCACTTACTGTGTCCGGTGGAGAGTGTACATCAGTCTTGCTGTTCGTTGACTTGTCCCTTTCTTTCTCGTGCTGAGCTGCTTTCGTTGCCGATGGAATCAGCGTTTCTTTTCGGAGGCAGTCCTCGCTGATTTCCTTCATGGGCTCGTTTCCCTTGACTTTCGGTGCAATCGTCGTCGGTGAACGGCTGCCCATGCTGTGAGAACGTGTCATCCTTGTCATACTGACGGTAGTTTAGCGGAAAAATCAGGAGAGTTTGGTACTAGTCTTTATCGCTGTCCGCCATCTTGTGTGTGTCATATAAGGAACAATTGCACACACACACACACACACACACACACGAAAACACACACACACACACACACACACACACACACACACGAAA
>JADBJO010014841.1:10000-12500 GCA_016801955.1 Conus betulinus
CATTGGATAACTTCGTATGTGTTCTTCCAGAGGTTGTATTCGAAGTTTGATTTTACGTGTTTTTTTAAATGACTTTTTCTGGGATTTTTCTTACTTATTTTTACCTAGTTCAGATTTAGATGGATTTATTAGTCTACACGCACACACTCGCGCGCGCACGCACATACACACAGACTCTCTCTCTCTCTCTCTCTCCCTCTCTCTCTCTCTCCCTCTCTCTCTCTCTCTCTCTCTCTCTCTCTCTCTCTCTCTCTCCCTCTCTCTCTCCCTCTCTCTCTCTCTGCCCCCCCTCTCTCTCTCTCCCTCCCCCCCCCCCTCTCTCTCTCTCTCTCTCTCTCTCTCACTGACTGACCTTTTGTCTACGGGTTTGCCTGCTCCATGTCCCAGCGTCGGTCTCCACACGAAGCAGCAGAGGATTAGTCTGCAACAACAATAATAACAACAACAACAACTTTACCAACAATATGTTCATGCGAGCGCAGAGTCTTGGAAGGATGAGAGGCTGGGGAGGGTGTGTGTGTGTGTGTGGGGGGGGGATAATATTGCTTACAACCAGATGCCCGCAAATGACCATAGCAGGGATGTCACCGTGTTGAAATCAACTCACAAGTCATTCAAAAAAAAAATCATTCACATAACCCTTTGAAACACATGTAAAAATACAACGGAATATTTCGTTAAAGATAGTTTTTTTTTTCCGTAGAATATAGACCTGAGGGTAAACACAAAAATAACATCAACAACAACAACAACAACAACAACAATGACGACGAAAATCGTCACAGAACCATGTCATCACTTAAAAAAAAAAACAGTAAAGGTTACTATATACAGCTGGATTAAAAGCGATTTGTTTGTTTATTTGTTTGTGTATTTGTGTGTTTGTTTAGAAAGAAAACGGCTACTGGCGCTAGCAAGTCTACTATCAACTTTAATTAAGGTCATAATTTTCTACTTGCGATGAGAACAGTAATTATCATCAAGAATACACAAATCGTTACTGTTTCCATTTGCTTACAATAGTAATGCCTCTGAACAGAACGTGACAACAGCGATTTCAGCCCGACAACAGTTTCGTGTGTGTGTGTGAATTTGTGTACTGTTTTCACTGCTATGGCTGTCCTCCTTCCCTTCAACACGGGACAGTTGATCGTGTGTGTCTTTGGTGCGGTGTAGACAACAGATACAGAGTTAAAAGACAGTGAACCTAACGACCCTAGTAAGTTGTACAGTTGATCGTGTGTGTCTTTGGTGCAGTGTAGACAACAGATACAGAGTTAAAAGACAGTGAACCTAATGACCCTAGTAAGTTGGAAGCAATGAAGACGGCCCATGGCAGGAGTCTTTCTGAAATTCCTGCATCCTGTAGTTTTGCCGAGCCGTCATTGAGAGGTGCAGAGAAACGACTGCTTCAAGCACCCCAACCAACACAGACAGCAATGTTTTCGACAGATTTCGTTCTTGTCAGGACGTTACAAATAACGGACGTCATCATACACAGGTCAAGACTGCTGTGAGAACTGCTTCAGCACAGAGAGACAATGGTCAGACCCTTGGCTGACCACAATGAGAGCAACTGTCCCTGTCCCCTTCCTTTAATGGATTTCAACATTGATTCTGTGTATGTTTTTAACAGTATTTCAACATTGATTCTGTGTATGTTTTAACATGTATTTCAACATTGATTCTGTGTATGTTTTAACAGTATTTCAACATTGATTCTGTGTATGCTTTAACAGTATTTCAACATTGATTCTGTGTATGCTTTAACAGTTTTTCAACATTGATTCTGTGTATGTTTTAACAGTTTTCAACATTGATTCTGTGTATGTTTTAACAGTATTTCAACATTGATTCTGTGTATGTTTTAACAGTATTTCAACATTGATTCTGTGTATGTTTTAACAGTATTTCAACATTGATCCTGTGTATGTTTTGATCTCACAGACAGCTGCTGGCACAGACCAACTATTCTGCCACGCATCAACTGTGGTCAAGAGAGTCTTCCCCCTTCCCCCTCTCATGCTCCATTTTACCAACTCTCCTACCTCCCGGCCTCTCTCTCTCTCTCTGTCTGCCTGTCTCGTCTCTGTCCTGTCTGTCTGTCTGTCTCTCTCTCCTCTCTCTCTCTCTCTCTCTCTCTCTCTCTCTCTCTCTCTCTCTCTCTCTCTCTCTCTCTCTCTCTCCCTCTCTCTCTCTCCATACTAAAACCATCTTGGGCGTACGATTTTGTGCATTTCCCCGTCTGTTATTTCTGTTTGCAGATCAAGAAGAACTATGTGCCCAAAATTCATCTGTCTGTTTGACATTGTGTATTCAATGATCGTTCACTTTAGCCCTTGATTTTTTCACCCCAGGTTTTCAGTCATTGCAGTCTGTTTCCAGTAGTTTTTGAGCGGTCTGCAGGTTGTACAATTGTATCATCACACCTGCGTGCGTACACGGAGAACCAGAGTCACGTGTTTTCAGGAGTCACAATTTCCTGTTTTCATAAATCACA
>JADBJO010014841.1:17500-22500 GCA_016801955.1 Conus betulinus
AGAAGATGACTCTGATGAGATCATTCAAAGGGCTTGAGAGGAGAGTTGGAGTGTGCACAGAAGATGACTCTGATGAGATCATTCAAAGGGCTTGGGAGGAGAGTTGGAGTGTGCACAGAAGATGACTCTGATGAGATCATTCAAAGGGCTTGAGAGGAGAGTTGGAGTGTGCACAGAAGATGATTCTGATGAGATCATTCAAAGGGCTTGGGAGGAGAGTTGGAGTGTGCACAGAAGATGACTCTAATGAGAAAATCTCCAACTGGTTGTCTTCAGCAGGAACTGAACCCTGGACCTTTGCATCAAGAGAACAAAGACTTGTCCACCAGGCCAACCAGGCTCCACCTACCTTCAATTTTATCCATCACTGAAGATGGCTTCCTCCCCTCCCACGACCCTGTCTATCAACATCCTCCCCTTCACAGACAGACAGACAGACAGACACACACACACACACACACACACACACACACACACACACCACACACACACACACACTCACTCACTCACTCACTCACACACAGAAGATTTTTCAGTTGTTATCATTGTAAGTTTTGTTTTATTTGTTTGGGGGGTGTTTTATTTAGATTTGTGTTGCTTCTTTCCTGTCACCAACTGCGGTGAGAAGATGACTCTGACTGGATAGCAGAATGGCAGCCTTAACCATTTCCCACGGAGAAATAGTGCATACCCCCACACTGTCAATGTCTTGCTGATGAGAAGTGGTTAGGGCTAAAGTCTCCTTTTACATGGATGCCAGGCTGGAGGCATTCTCTCTCCGTTCACAGAGCCCCGAACGATCGTCTTGGGTCAGAACAAAAGCACAGCAGGGTACAATCGAAGACAATGCTAAAAGGCACAGCACAAAGAAAGGATCTGTGGAGAAATCGTCTCCTTCATACACAAGACATCGGCACAAAACGACTCAGGAAAAGAGGCAAGGAGGGAGGGGGGGGGGGGGGGGGGGGGGAATTGCTGTGAAGAGATCAAGTCTGCTCTGCACGGCTTTTCTTTTTTTTTTTTTAATAAGGGAAAGTCGCAAGAAAGTTTGCGAATCGCACAGACGGAAACACCATACTGCCAACAAATCACTATCATTATTTTTATCATTAGTATTATCCTTATCAGCATTGTTATTTTCTTTCTTCTTCTTCTTCTTCTTCTTGCTGCTATTATTATCATCATTATTGTTATAATTACTTTATGATGATGATGATGATTATATTATCATTATTATCATTTTTATTATTATTACTAATATCATTATCATCATTATGGTTATCATCACAAATTATTGTTATATCATCAAGGTCATCATTATTGTTATGGTTATTAATTTTATAATCATGATAACAACAACAACAACAATAATAATAATAATAATAATAATAATTATTATTATTATTATTATTGTTTTGTTATCATTATTATCATCATCATTATTATTACTACTACCAATTGTACTACTACTATTATGATGATGATAATGAGGAGGAGGAGGAGGAAAAGGAGGAGGAGGAGGAGAAAGGAGGACTATTATCATTATCATTATATTATTATTATTATTATTATTATTATCATCATTAACAAACAGATCCAGCGCCTATCCACGGTTAGAGACCAAGCTCTAGGCACTGTGCATTCCGCTGTTACATTCCACTCTCTAAATACACAATAGGCTGCCTACCTGGGTAGAGCTTACTGAAGAGCTGCCTGCTGGCGCTTCATTCAGTTGTTTCCTGTGTCACAGAGCAAAATTCTGTCACTCCTCTTCCCTCTTTCTTTCGATTCTCCATGCAAGGTGCATGCTATGTGTAATAACGGCCCAAACCGGTCTTCTATTTGGAAAGTTGGTGATAGGATTTTACAAGAGTACAAAATGTCATGAGCGCATTCACGCACGGATACTCGGTTTATGGGAGTCATTCGAATGATTTTTTTTGGAAAACGGAGTCAGAACCAGTGTTAGCTCTAAAGTCAAAATCCTCAGGTACTCAAACGGCCCGACGAGGAGCCCATCATCAGGATCATGAAAGCCTCAGAGATTAGAAAAAGAAAGCCCCACGAATCTTTAAAAAAAAAAAAAATGTTAAAAAATAACTCGCCCGAACAACATGGACAAAACGTATCACAAGACAAAACGCGACGCGTTTCGACCTCTTAGGATCATGAGCAATCACTTTGTGAAATTTGCCGCAAGATGGGTGTTGTTAAGTGATAAAGATAAGTGATTGCTCGTTTTTTGTCTTAAAAAAAAAAAAATTGTTGTCCTGAGTGTTGCTATGATGATGCCTGAAGAAGACCTAAGTGGTCGAAACGCGTCGTGTTTTGTCTTGTGATTCATTTGTCCTTGTTGCTCAGCAGAGTTATTTTGAACACTTTTTTTTTTTTTTAAGATTTGTTGAAATTTCTGCCTGCAGCCGCTTCACTTTGCAACAAGCCCTACCAAGTTTCAGCCATGTAGTCTGTTCCAGCTTTTTCCACTGTAAAATCCACTTCATCTTCAGAAAAGACCAGAGCAACGTGTATTGAAATGGTAGCATTAGGATTTGAAACCTTTTGTAATGGTGCACCGCCATTATTTGTTTCTATGCACAATGAAAAGCCACGTCCTCTGATTGGTGCATGAAATGATAGGTTCTGATTGGTGCATGAAATGACAGGCACTGATTGGTGCATGAAATGATAGGTTCTGACTGGTGCATGAAATGATAGGCATTCTCATTCTCCTGGCTGTTATCTGCATTTTGCTTTACTGTTTTAGAGAAGTCACCATCGTAACGTTTATTCACCAGATAATGTATGCGCAGGTCAATGGTTTCCAAATGTTTGTAACAATCCCAAAATCTTCCGGAATGTTGGGGGGAAAAAAAACTTCCAAAAATTCCCGGAAATTGTTCTTATCATATTCTCAATATTTTTACGCCGTGGTTGTCGAACTTTCGATTTCAAAAAGCTGTAAATAAGTGGCGTTTGAGTTCTTTCCAAAAAGAGCGAGTTATTATTAGAGTTGAAGTATATGTCTCCGCTTTGAACCAAAGTGACAATTATGTGAAGACTGAATTGCTTATTACTATAGTATTTTTTTTTAAGAAACTAAAGACCTTGAAGGCACTACCAGAGTCTGTTACTCCTCTGACGTGTTTCAAGGAGAGAAACAAACTAGCTCTGATAATTTAGCTCAGTTCTATATCAAAGTAAATGACCTGAAAGGAGCGTGGTTCTCAAAATAACAACTCACCCCACTGCAGCTATTCCGGCAGCAAAGAGGTTAGGTTTCTGGTTCAAACAGGCACCCACCAGAAGTCCTCCGTTGGAGGCTCCATGTATAGCAATCCTGTTCACAACCACACATCTGTTGCTATAGTTACAGGTATCAATGAAAACATCACTAGTTGAATGCGTTGGAGCAACGTTTTGAAAGAAGACAACTTTTTAATGAGTTGAATGTTTAGGTACCCTCCGCGTATGTATTAGACAACTGCTGATAAATTTGTTCTCTTAGCAAACTTGTTGATGGAACATGCGCCACTTTTGCCTAAGTATACAAAGGATAGGAACACTGGCAATTGCAATAGACCTGGAAGATGCATACAACAAAGTCCAGTTCTCTCTTCTCATGGAGCTACTCCTTGACTTTTGGAGTCAGCAAGACACTTACACGATGGATAGCAGCTGCATTTCAGGAGCGAACCGTCATCCTACGATTTGGAGACTGGAGTCTGAGCCTCATAAAACTTTTTATGGGTTTACCTCAAGGTTCTCCTCTCTTCCCTGTTTTGTACAATGTTTACACTATAGGCCTGGCATACCTCAATAGAAAACGGAATAGCTCGAGTGTTGACATTAGCAGATGACGGTCTGATCTACAAACACATCAAAGAATGCTCAAGATAGGACGAAAGCAGTTCAGCAGCAGTTTGAACAACATTGCTCAGTGGTGTCAAGAAACTGGACCGTCATCAAACCTACAAAAGCCCAAAGATTAGTCTGCACTCTCATCACAAGACATCACTTTTTTTTGAGTTGGTGTAGCAGTCAAACAATAATCGCATGTTTGTGTTCGTGTAGCCCTCAAACTACGCCCACGTCTTGTGTTGGTGTCAAACAACGACTACTTCTTTCTTTTGGTGTCGCCATCAAACAACACCCACCTCTTTTTCGATAGTGTGGACATAAAACGACACCTACTTCTTTATGTTGTAGCCATCAAACGTCGCCTAGGTCTTTGAGTTGGTGTAGCCATCAAACACCATCTGCCACTTTGTGTTTTGTGTAGCTGTCAAACAATACTCATACCTTTATGTTAATTAGCCATCAAACTATGCCCACTTCTTTGTGTTGGGTGTAACCTTCAAACCATGCTGACTTGTTTGTGCTGATGTAGTCGCCATATAAACAACTCACTTGTTTGTGTGGTGTAACTGCCATGTAACAACTCACTTCTTTGTGTTGGTGTAGCCGCTATGTGACAACTCACTTGTTTGTGTTGGTGTAGCCGCTATGTAACGATTCACTTGTTTGTGTTGGTGCAGCTGCCATGAAACAACTCACCTATCTGTGTTGGTGTAGCCGTCATGTAACAACTCACTTGTCTGTGTTGGTGTAGCCGCCGTGTGACAACTCACTTCGCTGTGTTGGTGTAGTCGCCATGTGACAACTCACTTGTCTGTGTTGGTGTATCCACCATGTGACAACTCACCTGTCTGTGTTGGTGTATCCACCATGTAACACAACTCACTATCTGTGTTGGTGTAGCCACCATGTAACAAACCTCACCTGTCTGTTGTTGGTGTAGCCGCCATGTAACAAAACTCACCTGTCTGTGTTGGTGTAGCGCCATGTGACAACTCACCTGTCTGTGTTGGTGTAAGCCACCATGTGACAACTCACCTGTCTGTGTTGGTGTAGCCGCCATGTGACAACTCACCTGTCTGTGTTGGTGTAGCCACCATGTGGGACAACTCACCTTGTCTGTGTTGGTGTAGCCGCCATGTGAC